>JAOUZG010020818.1:2962413-3002298 GCA_026289955.1 Argiope argentata
ATGTATAGTATTAATTCAGTCAAGGTATGTATAGTATTAATTCAGTCTAGGTATGTATAGTATTAATTCAGTCAAGGTATGTATAGTGTTAATTCAGTCAAGGTATATATAGTATAGTCAGAATATATAATATTAATTCAGTCAAGGCTAGCAGTTTACCATCGAAACCTAGAAATATTTTATTATCTAAAAATAATTTAAGAGATTTAAAAATAAAAGTAAAGTTTAAGATGTAGTTATAACATATTACTGCATGAAATAACGTAACATATGTTGCAGGATTTTTTTAAATGTTAAGCTCTAAATTAATATTTTCTTTTGCACAAGATTCTTTTTTATCACTTACTCTGGGCTTCATATAAAAAAATAACAGTAAAAAATTGGGTTATGATTTCATTTATTTATTTATTGCTACCAAATGGAATAATTAAAACTTTAATTTAAAAAATTGGGCTATGATTTCATTTATTTACTTATTGCTACCAAATGGAATAATTAAAACTTTAATTTTTCTTGATTTTTATTAGATTTATCCTCCCCTCACACATTACTTAACTCATCTTTCCCAACTTTTCTTCACATTATATAAGTAGCGTCTTATTATTAAAAGTAAACATTTGCTAATACAAATAAAAAAAATGGCGCCCCAAAAAAGATTGTTGAGTATTTTTTTTATAGTTACTAAACATTTAAAGATAATTCGCTTTGTCAGACATTAAAAATTAAATCACCATTTATTGATAAGTAAAATATTTAATTAACATTACACCTTTTAATTGAGAACACCTAAATTTCTTTGAAGAACTGAATTACAGTTTCGACATCAAATATATTTAAATATGAAGCTACAACCAAAATTTTAATATTCCAAATTATTTTACAAAATTAACCTCTCAACTGGATACGACGAAATATTTCAATACAAAACGAATTGAATGTAAGTTAATTGCCCGTTAACAGGTTAAACTGTTCAACAGGTTAATACTGCTTTCTGTAAATTATATATAAAAATAATATATATTTCGATTAAATAACTTGGTAGGAGAGACCTAAAATTTTATTTGTCGGCGGACATGTTTGCGAAAGTGAAATTTCCGCCACCCCGACGTTATCGAGTGGCGGCTAAATTGATTGCAAGTCCTCCGAAGTCCGCACAATATGGGCTTTATTAAAAGAGCGAAGAAAGAAATTCCACTTTCGCAAATTTGTCTTTGCCTCTCTCCCCAATCGGGCTAGCCGAAAACTTCTCAAGCAAAATTGATCTGTCTACGGGGGGAGGGCTTTCGTAACGGTCAATAAGCTTTCACGCCGCTTAATATTCAGGGCCATCAAACGGTTTATATAAAGGTCGTAGTCTATTCTCGCCAGCTAAATGTTCCGCCGTTTAATCGGCGGCTCTGAATTTTATGGCCGCGTTATATCCCAATATAGGGCATTTAGTGCAACCTGCTCTGTGTTAAAGGAGCATGCTATCGGATATTTTATCGCTTTTAAACAAGCCGTCTGGGCTTCACACCCGATTATTGGCGGAAGGTTTATTTTTCCCACCAACCCTCTTTGAGGGGAACCCAGCGTGGATGATGTGGGTGAAATAAATAATGCTCCTGAATAGAGATACCCACCATTCGAAGGCTACAAGAGGCAATTACTTTCTCCTTTAAATAGTAGAGGGAGAAAAGAATTCAGTTGTTTTTGCTGGCCCCACAATAAAGGAATCATTCACTATTCACTTATTCTTTCATTCATTCATTCATCCTTTATTTACTTATTTATTTTTCTTTTTCATTGTGAAAGGAAAAGAGATTTTATTTCTAGTATTTTTCAAATGTATTCTTAAAAAGGTTAATTTTTTTTAATGAAGCGTAAATGTGGTTGGTATGGTAAACTATTAATGTGGTAAAAGGATTATTTTTTTCTAACTGAATTTAAACAATAAAAATTCTTAAAATACTATTAGATTATATTATACATACATATGTAATGTATAGATATAGCCACGTTTAAAAAATATATATTTCTTAGTTACTCTGCCCTCGAGCTTCTCTTTAACTTTCTTAAAAGTGGAGACTTTTTCTTATGCTATCACGGAAATTGAAAATATAGCTGTATTTAAATTCTCTTCTGAAATTGAAAATATTTAAAATGCTTAACCCATACTCTTTTTTCCTGTCTTCCTTTTCAGACTACACCAGTGCTTTGCTGGAATTTATACAAAGAAATTTTAAAACGCATCCTTAAAAATTGGAGTCTACGTAAAAGTGAAGAAAATTATTAAAATATGATTTCAATTTAATCGTGTCTGTTTTCTATTCCCAAGAAAATCATTTCATGTGCGTGTGTACGTTGGTAATAAATTAATTTCATGTGAGTTCTTAAAATTCATTATTTCTTAATCATTTGAATCTAATCTGCACTTTATCTTCTAAATTGAACGGGACTCCGATTCGCTTGCGATTCTCAGGTTCTGATTTCTGATCTACAATATCATGTGGAAATCAAACTGTTAAAGTTAATGTTTGCTCATCTAGATTACGTTTTTTGAATATATATATATATATATATATATATATATATATATATATATATATGGAAAAGAGTATATATATATATATATACTCTTTTCCGTTTTCAGCCATGCTCCGGTGATTGTGTCAGAGTTTTTAGACATGGATTTAACAAAGTTTTTTTTTAACTACGAAAAAGGAAACATTATACCTAATCATAATGAAAGGGGAAGTCTATGATTTGAAGAGAATTCAATTCTTCTTTTGTTTATTTACAAAAATAGTACATAACACAAATACTGATGGTAAATTAGAGTTTTCACGCTTAATTATTTTTTCTAATCATTTAAAGTAAGACAAAAACATTTTAACTTAGTACATATGCTGACCTTTGGATTGATCTATACTTCTCAGAGTCTAATTATTGTAACTTGAATTGTGTAACATTCGTTGACCGCACCATGGGAAAATCATAAGATCCGAAGAAGTGCTGAATAAGATCTTTTTCAGAAAAATCCCAGTACAAATGCATTAAAGGTTAGAAGCCCTCCAGGGGTTTCCTTCTATTTAGCGTTTTAATACCAGTTTTAGGTATTGATCATATTAAAACATATTTTTTTAACGAAATTTACAAACTGAAACATAAAAAGGATATTTTTACTATAATTCGGAAGAAGAAAATAAAAGTCATGATTT
This sequence comes from Argiope argentata, assembly GCA_026289955.1. Taxonomy (NCBI): domain Eukaryota; kingdom Metazoa; phylum Arthropoda; class Arachnida; order Araneae; family Araneidae; genus Argiope; species Argiope argentata. Next base: position 2,965,614 of record JAOUZG010020818.1, read on the forward strand.
AACAGAAAATTCTTCTCCTTAATTATGTTATTTTATAAAACAAATTCTAATAAAGTAGTATTTGGTTATAGTATTAGAAAAATATTTTCCGTTCGTTTTCGTTCTTTCTTATTATATGTTATTTATGGAAGACATAATTGGAGAATTCGTAACTCTAGACAGATTTTAAATTTGATGAAATTATATATATTATAAACATATAACATGTGCTGCAATCTAAGAAAATATTCGCAATGGTAAATCATATCTAGACTCTCCGACCCGCCCAAAGGCACACGGATTTAATCCACTAAGACGGAATGACTGGACCGCTGCAACAGCAACAATAGCAGGAACTGTGTTTCAGTCCGTGTGGAAATCACCGGCCACGATACAACTCTCCCCGTAGGAATTCATCATCGATGGGATGAGCGTAACACCCCCCCCCCCACCAATTAGTGTACCATCCAGAGTGGCGAGATCCAATCAACATGCCGGGAGCATCTCATCCTTATTTCGTGGTGCCCCCCCCCCTTGGAATAATCGCGTTGGTAAATGGGATTAAGGATACTCTTTTGGAACACGAAATAACTCTAAAATAAACATCCAAACTATATTGTTAAATGCAAGTATTATCATAGCAAATATATATTGCTTTTGAAAATTCGGATAATGGGAGGGGGGGAGAAGAGAATTAAAAACATTCTTGTTTTACTTTAAAAAATGTATTTTTTTTAAAGATTACAACATAAAAGGGGTCTCACAGAGCAGCTACGAGGAAGCACACTAAAGGAGTTATTTGTTACAAAGAATATTTTTTGTATTATAAAGCAATAAAAATTACATTGGAAAGCGAAACTTCTCAAAAGTAGTCTTAGCACTTAGGAACACAGTCACTACATGGGTGTTAACAAACCAGTTAAAAGAATAAGGAACGAATGAAAATGGGAAGAGATAGATAGAACAAATGTGTGACTTCAGCTTTTTAAAATGGTCTTGTGCCTGGTAACTATACATGTACAAGAAAAAAAGTAGTTATGTCTTGGCTCACTGCCATAACTAGACACATACACTAGTTATAGTTGTTTAGGGCCCAAAACGTAGGCCAGACCTTATAACGACATTTTTATATTCAGATTCTACCAACAGTTGTGACACACGAATACTATTCCAATGATATCTTGAATGATGGAATCACAGACAAATTGTAGCAATACTCTGTAGAAAATGGAACAATAGAAAGAAGCATGCAGCTGTACGCTGATATAGCAAAATCATGAATGAGATAGTTATGTACTTTTCTGCTGTTCTTCATTCATTTAAAAATTAATACAAGACAAATTTTAAACCGCAAAATCCACCTTAATGAACATAAATTAATTTACAGTAAAAAAATCATTAATTATTTGAAAAACTATTGTCATCATCGCACAATGTCAACTTCATTCTTAACATTCGAAGTTCCCACTCTATTCGTATAGCTGTAATTTAGAAAATATCTACTGAGGACTCAGTAGATATTTTCTAAATTACAGCTATTTTTAAAGTCACAGAAATGTTTAAAATAAAACAAAGAGTTTTTTTACGTTCTCTAGGTCAATAAATTCAATGTTGAAAAGTCACAATGTATAAAATTAGGTATACATTCACTAGTTCTATTGATAATATTTAGTAATTTGACATATTAACGTTTTAAACAATAATAAAAAAATTCAACTCTTAAACTATCAAAACTGACCGAGTTATGAAGTTTCGAATTTTATAATTTTGCAGCATTTAAGATCAATTTAAAGTAGATTGGCTAATACTCAAAGCTGTTGATGATTGACCCAAACTATTAACACTCAAGTCTTTATAAGTCTGCCTTTGAACCTCAAAGAGTATAAATTTTATTATCATTATCGTTAAAATGGTAGTGTGTAAATTTATATTAGTTATTTAATTTACTATAACTTACAGGAAAAGGGGACTGCATAAAAATTAAGATGTAACATTTTCAGCAATACATTTACTGACTAAACAAAATGTGGAATGTATTATCTATGTTATTTTAATCCTTTTCAAACAAGGATAAGTTGTCAATCTTTAATGATTTAACTGGTTAATCATGGTATTGAGCCATGATTGACCAAAGACAATTAACAGTTTAAAACTTATTTCAGCAATATGGTTGCAAATCATTTCTGACATGTGGATAATCCATTTAAATAAAAGGAGTTTTTCAACTGCCAATTAATACATGAAATGCTCGTTTAAAAATAAAATCTAATTCCCTAAGGGGTTTTTTTTTTGAAAATTACATTTTGGCTTGTCACAATTCAGAAATTATGTACTGCTGAAATTTTCGATTTATATTTCCCTTTAGCCTTGTTTATTCGCTTATTAACTATACGTAAATTTATAATCACTTTATCATACACAACGAACAGATAAATTATCGAAATCGGCAATAAATTGAAACTTGAGATTTTGACAAATCTACACAATTCAGATCTAGTATTCAAAAAATCTATATTTGTAATTATTTCTGTATATCTGTGAATACGATGATAGAAAAACGCTCTGAGTTAAGTCCATAACATTTGATATTTGATTTTTACACCAAATTTTAATCCTAATTTATTCAAAGGAAATCTGTCCCTCTGCCCAAACTAAGTAAATATTAAAAAAGATTGGCATCTATAATATAGACCCGTATAAAAAAGTATGAAAACAAATCCATCAAGGGAGTGACCATCTGTCAATATGTACTGCAATGACTTAGATTTTTTGGAATCTGGTATATGAATTTGTGACTATAATGGTAGTTCTAAGCCAAACTTATTTCAAATGGTTTATGAAAAGGCGCCTAAAACGTATATTCAATTTCCTGATACTTGTGTATTAACCTCTCGTCAGCGATTAATCGCCAAAAATGTTTTTGAATATCTCCTACTAACGTCATGTTAAAAATTGATCTTTCGTAACTATAAAATACCATGTAATTAATACAAAAATATCGATTTACTTTACGTTATCCAGAAGCAAATAGCTGTCATATGTGAAAATAAAAATATGAGCTCTCGTGACATTCACAACCTAGTACAAAGTCCACAATTGAATACAGAGTGAAAAGGGTTAATATCTTTATTAAAAACATGCGAGAAAGTCTTGAGTAACCATGTTTATCGGTTATAATTGAGTATATACATCTACACTGATGGCTGTGCAATAAAGATTGAATAAAAATAATATTTTGCAATCTCTGTATATGTATAGATACATAAATAAGTAGAAAGCAGTCGATCGGTAATAAACCCAAAAGAAGCGAAGGTGAAGTTGTCTTCTGATATTTTTAACCTCTAGTTTCTTGAGCATTTATTTTCACTTTAGAGGCTCGGTTTAATGCATACTAAGCAGTAAATGGCGAAAACGTGTCTTTCCACAATAGTCCTGGAATGACTTAATGCTTTTACGAAAGATGAAGAACCAAGCATGAATAAAAATAATAAGTAAAAAATAAAATGACAAAGCAGTAGGGAGAAAATATGGAGTTTCATTCGTATGCTGCTCTATCTCTCCCCTTAAGTATTTATTTCTCAAAAAATAAAAATGAAAATAAAATGTGTTTTTCAGAGCTTTCAGGTATGTTTTTTGCTATTGGAAGGAGTGAGACACAAAGTTTGAATTTTCTTGAATCAGATCTTTTAGAATAACTGCCTTTATATGATGTTTATATAATTTATTGCAATAGAATTATTTTATACTAATTTAATGTGTGATACGAAATTATTTATTTCAATAATTCAATGTAACAGAACAGAATATTTATCTGCTATATAAAAAAAAATAAAACTATCTATAGAATGATTGTGTGTGTGTGTGTGTGTGTGTGTGTGTGTGCGTGCGTGTGTGTGTGTGCGTGCGTGCGCGTGTGTGTGCGTGTGTGTGCATGTGTGACCGGTCAATTTCGAATTTCTCCAGAAAGCCAAGAAGAAATGCCATTGGATTTTGATAGTTTAAATAATAGGCATCAGTTCACATTTTATTTCAATGTCCATTCGCGAGTTTATTTGGACGTGTACAAGAAACTTTTAAAGAAAATTATTTGGGTTCAATCTGTCTCTTAGAAAACTTATAAGTATTTACAACTTTCATCAATGATTTTTTTTACTGTGCAAAATAATTGTGTACATTTTCGTAAAAATATAGAACTTGCTCATATTAAGATATGAAGATTTATTTAAATTAATCCCAAATTATTTTTAAAAAAAACGAGATGCAGAATGATATGCAAGATACAAGATGCAGAGTTTAAGCTCAATTTAAGTAAAGCTAATATATTACATCGGAATACAACAGCAAAGCAATACAATAAAATATGAAGTTGAATATTTAAGAAAATATCCGTATTTAGTATAACCTTTGATTGCGCATCTATGAAAACTAGAGCATTCTTCCCCCCCCCCCATAAGTTCAAAACCAGGCATACGGAGAGGTTATGTAAAAATTAATTATATTCCGTTAAGATACAGAAAGATAACTACTTTATGAAAAGCTGAATCTCAGTTCGTTCCTAAAAGAAGCTGAAACATAAGTTTTTCTTCAAAAATTTTTACATTTGAATTTTCACCAAATCGCATAAAGGTAAGATATTTTTAAATACTCCTGTACTAACTAAATAATTTAAAATGAAAAATATTAAATTAACTCAGTTTCTCATTTTCCATATTTGCAAACCAACTCTGCACAGGTCGTGTTTTGTGGCCTTGGAATTGATACACACTGAAAATAATGGTTTTCATATATGCGAAGGAAATGATGAATCCATCGCCAAGTCGAGAAAGCGAACCAGGAGTTTCTATGCAAGGGGCTTATGAAAATATCGTGGAACATCAAACACAATTTACCGTGAAGTGGGAAAACGAATGTACTTTCTTCTCTGGCCCGTCCAAACACATTTTAAATAACCAACTGAATCCAGGTTTCCTGGTCGATGCACCAATCTTTTGCTACGAATGTTCATGTTTCGAATACATTAAAGGACAAAACGAATTTTACACATTCACATTTATTTTCACGCACACCACAGGACATCACAAGACAGACAGGTACAAAACTAACTTATATTCTTCTATATATAAACAGGTTATAGGTGTGCCCCCTAGTGGCGAAAAATTTGGAACATGGCCAGACGCATCATCATTTTTAAACTAGAAAGGATTTGTACAGAGCCAATTAGTTTCCTGACATGAAGGTTAAGGGACAAGAATGGTCTAAGCAATTCAATCCCATAAAAATCTTTGGTGTGAACTGGAGCATTGAATGCAATTTAGACAACAACGACTTGGATTAAAAACAGAGCTTACCACTTCCTTTTTGCAGTTTCCGCAGAAAGATGGTAAGACACAATAAATAGCCTTTCTCTAAGTATAGTAGACGTCATTGCTGCAAAAGGCAGTCCCACAACACAATAGTATTGGATGCTTCTAATATTATAGTATTAAGGTGTTTTAAGAACATTTAATTCATATGATATATGTGCAAGGTTGTCTTCACCTCAATAAAACACTGTAAATGTGACTCCTTCCCTCCGTACTCACAGGTGTCTTTTAATTACATAGAGTGTATGAAATTGTATAATATTATAATTTAATATCTGTACAAAAACTAGAACGAAATAAAACTTATTATTTATTTTGTCTTGTTTACATTCCTTTACATTATTAATTAATTTATTAGTATACAAAGCTCATATTAAGCAGCATTATAGAATTCAAACTTATTTAACTGTGCCTAATGGTACAAGGTAAAGCTTTCATTGTAAGTTTAAGCAGTCACGCATTATAGCAATTGATGTATAGATTATATCAATCGCAAGTATTATTTGCAGTATTTCTATCAATTCAGTTATTACCCGTAATGAACTCCCCAAAAGAATAATCCTTCCATTCTAAAAATAACTTAAATATTATAAATACCTTTATAATATTTGTTATAAGTTCATTACTTTAATTCAATAATATTTCTCTGTTAGGAAATTCCAGATTTTAAATAACGTATTATATTTCCTGAATGCTCTAAGAACTCTAGATAATCTAATGGCCACAGTATCCATCCGTCCTTGTATCTTTCTTGTTTGGCCTTAGATAAGACGGGAAGTTAAAATTTGCTGACAACAAAATAGAAAAATCTGGCCTTGTTTGGCCATATGAAACGATATGACGGGAGGTGGAAATTTACTGATTAACAAAATAGAAAAATCTGGCCCTGATGTGTTAAACATAATGTGGTATATATATATATATATATATATATATATATAAGCACATTGTATCATATCAAATTATAGTAAAAATTCAAAAATTCTACTTACAACTGAAGAACGCTTAACAGTTTACCATTACGATACGGTCATGTTAATCTTCTCTGAATAGTATCTGTACTGTCGAAGCGAATACTAATCAAAGGGTGGGGGAGGGTCCATAAGAAAAAACATTGTTTTTCCTATGTGACTAGCACAAATTATGTTCAAAAGGAAAATATGCTACTATATAAACATATTCTCCAAGTGTTCGTCCACTGTTCTTCCAATGTACTAACTTTTAATACATACTGAATTTTTAAAATTAAGTTTATTTAAAGCTAGACGGAAGTCTGTCTTACATGATACAAGCAAATGTAAAGACAGGTAATATATACAGGTCATAATCGAAACTTTACCAGAAGGAATAACATAAGGAACATAAACTTGCTATTTTTCTCCCTGTTTTGTAACTTACAATATCACATAAAAGATTTGCAGGTTGCTTTGTTTATTTATCAGTAGTTTTGCTGCAATATCAGTTGACGTTTTTCAGAATAAAAAATTCCGACTTCAGACCTATGGATACTCCTTCCTAGGGGACGGGTGAATAGGGAACAGCAGGAAGGTAGAAATCGGCATCTGCTTTACGGGCATCCCCCCGTAAATGGAAGAGTCCCCAGAGAAAGCAAACCCCAGAAATCTCCCTTCCCTGTCCATAAATCATTCCAGCCTTTCGGTCGTCTGCCGCCCAACCCCTCGCAACGCTCTTTCAATGAAGTTCTCTTGGCCTTGCCGTATACAAATCGTTCCGAGCTTGTAAGCAGGACTAGAAAAGTCGGAACTCGAACAAGTATTTTGCTATGAGTCGATTCAGAGCTCGACGAAAGAAAAAACGAATAGACAGATTGCTGTCAGAATGAGGTTCAAACGTCCCCTTTTTAAAGTTTAATAGCTAAAGTTTTATAGGCAATAAAAGAGATATCGAGTATAATTTTTTTGGAGTAAATGCTTTTTGAAGAAAGGTTTTTCTAGAGCTCCGTGCAATGAGACTGTCACTTGAGAGTACAATGGCTTATCGACATTAGTAAAATTCGACCGTAACAGCAATGATGTCGAGAACATTCTTCGAGTTAATTAATGCAACACGTCATCAGAAGTGAAATTTTATACGTATTCATTTCGACCTTTCAGTTTACAACCAGTTGTGTGTCTAACATAAGTCATAAAAATATGGTGATATTGTAAGCACTATCAACAAATAAGCGATTTTATGCAATTTACTATATTCTTTTTTATGACATAAATAATTATTACAAACCTTATAAATAAAGAAATCTGCACGCAAAAAAATGTTTTTGCCCACAAAATTACTAAGCATCTTTTAAGAAAGAAATCCTCCGTGGAAATTCCTGTCAAATATCGAAGATGTACGTATTCCCATAGTATGATTCCTTAATTCTAATTTATACAGTAATTTTGAAAATATATAGCAAATTTTGCTACAAAACTAATAACTTATGTATTCATATTGTTGGTTATTTTACTGTAATCCCATTCATCAAACCAACAACCACAACTTCTGTTTATATGCCTAAGTATATATAAACAGAACTAGGAGACTTGACACATGAACAAACAACTTACAGTCTGCTTAATCGGAAATAATTTCTTCTTCCTGAAAATTTCTACGTTTTTGCAAAAGTGATGAGCTTATTATTATAGTTTAATATCTATTGCTCCGTATTTATAACTTTAATTCCTCATACTAACTCATTTTATTCACTTGTAGGCTTATGTAGTGCATACTTTACTGCGAAAACTGCATATGTTTTATGAACAACAAAATATTTTTCTATTGCCTATTATATAAAAGGTTGCAAAACATAAATGCGTAAAAAAGAATCAAATTGAAAATGTTCATAAACAGTAATAAAGTTGATTCAAAGTCTTAATGATAATATAAAGAAATTTTATTCTGTTAAGTACTAAGCGTCAATGATTTTGATATGTTCTATTTAAATTGGTACTTCATGAGATGTGTTGAATGAACCTTTAAGCTTACATTGTAATAATAAGTTGTGATAAACATGTATTTCAGGGATGAAAGGAAAATAATAAATTCATTAAGTTATTTCACTATATACCAGCTTATGAGGAATTTAAACCAACAGCAAAAAATGACTGATGGTTTATAATAAAAAGAAATATTAAGTTTTTAAAATTTGCTAGAATATGGGCAGGGTTTTCTTTTCATTTAAGTAGAAAATACTCATTAATAGTTATTTTTCACAATATTTTTCTTTTCAATCATGATAATCTAGAATGCCAGATGATCATGTATTTAACAACTTTAGTGACACAATTTCGCCTAAAATAATTATAAATAAATAAACTTGTAACAAAAAGATAATTTTTTTTATATTGTAAGTCAAGAAACTGAATATTTTACGATAAGTCATAATTTTTGCGCACACATTTGTGCACTTTGGGTTTATACCCATTCCTATTATGTTGCAAAGTTGCGTAGTCTTGCTCTCATTGGAAGATGAAAAGTTCTCACTTTTCTTATATTAATAGCTTTAAAAGAAAAAAAAACCATATCATTTGAAAGCAAGTTTGAAAAAAAATTTAAAATGGAACGAATTTTATTTTGCTCCCCAAATTATCAACTTACATAATATATATTTTTTAATTCCATTGTAAATAAGCACAATAATTTTATCAAAATTATGACCCAAATGCCTCCAAGCAATATTTTTCCAAATTATTGGTAATAGAAAAATTTCCATGTCTAGATTAGAGGAAATATTCAGAAGAAAAAAAATTAGGCGAAAAAAAATAGTAAAAGTCAGCCATCAACTAGCTGCGCCACAGCATTTCAAATGAGACATAGTTAAAAACAGCACTGAAAAATCAGGTTTGTTTTGGATTAAAACCCCGTTTTAAAACTTCATAAAGGTTTATTCGAGTGGACCTTATAACTTTAAAGCATTTCTTTTTAATAGGAGGAAACATGAGATATCCAATTCACAAGAATTTTTCAAAAAATGAGAATGTTTGAATTAAGTTGAAGTGAGAAAGGCAAGGATAGCACCATTGTGATAACAGAAGTTAGATAATAACTATTCGTCTTATGCTATAATAAATTATTGGATGAATATAGAATTACAAGATGGATAGTACAGCAATCCTTCTCCTCAAGATAATCCACTTCCTTCTTAATTCGGATCATTAAAGAAAAACCTGTTAATTTCATGCGCAATAGCTAGTGTGTCGAATAATTTAAATTTTATAAATAATTCATTGTCGTTTTCCTTTTTTCCTAAGTCTCAATATTAAATAAATAAATAAATAAATTTTTAAGAAAAGATGGCTTCAATTGAAATAATCTATGAAACACAAATAGACCAACTCATACCACGGCTTTCACGATACATATTATAGCACGAATAATAATTTTTTTTTCTTTTTAAAAATATTGACCATCCATTAACATCAAGAAAAAGAAAAAAGAAGGCAGTAATACAATATATGTAATAATCTATAAAACAACAGAGCAATTCAAGTAATATGAGGCCAACATTAACCAAAATCTACGACGATGCTCATTTTTGAAAAACAGTCAAAGCATCTGAAGTTTTCAAAATATCTTTGGTAGAGTAAGTCAATTACTTAAAAACAAGCTCATTTTTAAGTGAAGCAAACACAGCAAACATAAAGGGCGGCAATGGAGGTTGTCCAAATAATTGAGTTGAATAATATATATATATATATAAAATAAAACAAATGAAGTATATAACACAAATTCGCTAAAGTACTGATACCAGAATAACTATTTATGAAGCATGACTGTTTCGAGCGCCCAAATGCTTTGAGTACTTATTTTCAATACACCAAAACTTGGTTAACTTTGCTTCATATTATCATTCTTATAATAGAATGATAATATGAAGTGCTTCCCCCTACCATTTACTTGATGCATCCATTCCTTTTAAATATTTCAGTAGCAAAGAGCCTCTATAGTGGTCTCCAATGCATTTATGACCCCATGTTCTATTATAATAATGAACAGTTCGATTACCTTCCTGCATTTTCAGTTTATCTAAGGACTGAAGACGTTTGGATCCCTTTGTATATATTATATAAAATTTACGTAAACTCCATCCGAAACTATTTTTTGGGTACAAATGCTTCATCAAAAAATATTTCATACTTATTTAACAAAGAATTACTTGAAGAAATAATATGAAATTATCGAAGGAATATTGACTTACAGAATAGATGATTAGTTACCTGAGAAACTCAGCATGGAAATTGGCTTAAAGAGAAAAAAATGAATTACCTGTGTATTTACTAACTGGGGGGAATGCCAAGCAAATGCTTCATCAGGATTAGATGACTGTTTGCACGAAAATTTGAAATGCCATTTCAACTGCGATGTTGCTCCTGTAATAATTTTTTAACAAAAATAAGATACATTTTTTTTAAATTTCACCTTCCTGTAATTTTATTGTTAAGAAAGAGTATTATTGATCTTATTACAAATATTAATTGCTACTATGTGCTCTAGATTTGTTTTTAATAAATAAACATGTATTATAAAATTAATAAAAATATCTTTATTACTTGAGCTGTTCTATAAAAAAATTACCAAGAAATTTTTACAATAGAAACTTCTAATATATGAGATCATTATTTAATGATAACCAGTGACGTTTTACAAAATAAGTATACAAAAAAATTAATTGGCGTAATAATAATTTATTACATACATTGAATTTCTTTTTTTAATGAACATCTGCTCATGATATATATATATATATATATATATATATATATATATATATATATATATAAAGATTTCTTCAAGGTAAGTAATATTTACGAACACATGACGTAACAGAATATGCAAATGTACAGTTTCATTTTCAGAAGGAAATAGTTTCTCATTTATTTTGAAAATGAGAACGTTATAAAATGAAATAGTCATATATATCCTTAATAAAATTAATAAAAACTTATAAAATTTCATATTAATGAAATTATTCACTGTTCTATAGAGAAAAAAAAGTTATTTGAACCAAGCTCTTAATTCTACTCATAAGCCTGAATGAAGAAAGTTCATTGAACCTACCACATTTATTTCCTTTTTAATAATATTGACAAATTAAACTCTTAAAATAAATCTTAAGAAAGAAAAGTAAACTGAACTGCAGGAAGTACTTTTAGTTTGTTCACTGATGCATTACGAAATTCATAAACGTATATATCGTGTAAAGAAAGTTTGAAATACCATCTCAATTTACTTTATGATTTTAGATGATGTCGATTCCCAACTGCTTTTTTATCCCCCCCTCCCCCTTTCCCTTACGGATCAAGTGATAAAGAAGAAAACATGATTCTGATCTGCACGATTTGATATCATTTTATTAGTAATTCGTTTTTTGTTTATTTCAAACACTAAGGATTTCAGTGGGGAATTATTTTATGATCACTTTAAGTAAAGTGAAATAATTATGGAAATATACATTATTTTGGACATCAGTAGAATAACTGTGTATTTGCTTTCCAATTAAAATATTATTACTTTAGTAATCTTTCCTGACAATATTTTTGATTAATATATATCAGAGATCTTTTGAAAAGTTATTGAAAATTGTCTTCATTTCATAAATGAAGAGTCTTGCGGTGTTTTTTTTTTTTAGAAGAAGAAAGAAAGAATTTGAAAAAGATTAAATGAAAATATCTTCAGAATGCTCAACTGCCTTAATCTAAAATCAAGTTAAGCTTAATCGTATAGTTTAAGATTGACCAGTAGAATATATACAAGCATTTTATATCAAAAGAATATAAAATCAAAATTATTATTTTTTATTAGATCCTTCACGTTATTAGAGCTACGAGAGTTGGTGATAAAGACTACCGAGTTATAATATGACCAGCTAAAATATTATTAATCTGGCCCATTTCATTAATTTGAGTCAAACAATAGGAAAAGGGAAAAGAAATTTTAAAAGCAACTTACACGTACTGATGTATAATGACTAAGTAAAAATTTGGTCAGTTAATAGTTTCTCAAATTTTACAAGTAGAATACCTTGCTTCTAGATAATTATATATAAATATAATGAAAAGCATTTAAATTATTTACTGAGAGTAGATAGCAGAGTCATGGCCGAAATTATGGAGAAGACAGGTTGAATTTTTAAGTTCGTTTTATTCCATCACGGGAAGCAGGCATTATTTACAAGCTGACGGACAAAGCGCGTCCGCATGCAGCGCAGTAGAAAAACAGATGCGTAAAGAAGGGAGGGACATGATTATTCCTGGTCTTAAATAGCATAAGATTTTGATAGGGAAAATGTTTTTCATAATGCTTATGTACAATGAGATTTAGATATGGATTTCCTGGACTCACGCTGACCCAGGCAAGGGAAACACTGGGATCTTCTTAAAGTAATGTGCTTGGCTAGACAATTCTCATCTCTCTCACTGAGTGTGAAAATCTGTGGCTTTTAGCTGATTCAGCAATTTTACTAAGCTCCTGTTGAATTAATTAACTAGAACGAGTCGAATGGATCAGGAAATAAGAGAATATTTTAGAATTATGTTACTAAGGGCTAAATTAGGATAGAGCTTTGGAAAATAATTGAGATTTAATTTAATTTTAAAAATATTATTATATATACATACATTCATATCTATATTTCTGAAATGCATAAAGATTTCTTCTAAGTCGGCATTTTTTTTGTCTGGATCATGTCACTAATTACGATAAGACTACGTATATTTCAAACAAAAAATCATAAATGGGAAAATGAACAATACCCCATAAAAGTGGAAATTTTAATTACCATCCAGGAAAAAAAGTAAATAAACCTCATGTTTACTTTAAAAAACGCATCTCTAGATACTCCAGTTTTTTTTTTGTTGTTGTTTTTGTTGGAATATGCCACTTTTTATGTCAGAAAAAATTACTAGGATTCTAGAATTCATTCAATGTAGCAGCCAATGAGACATCTACATCGTATCCCAATCCCAAAGGAATAAATTGAAGGAATTGGAGACTTACGGAGGCCATAAAAGAGCCAAGTCATCGGCCATTCCAGCGTCTATTGATCATTAACTTCGTCCAGCTCACCACTTAATGCGATAATATGAATTATGCTGAATATGACAGCTCAAACAGAAAAATAAACGAAAAGAAAATTTAATAATCTGCTTAATTTTCCTGTGATCAGATAGCAGTGAATTGTGAAAAAATATTTCAAAATCGGATTCTTTTTATTTTGTAATTGCCTTGTATACTAGACTCCTGAAACTTCACAAACCTTTTTTTTTACATTCTTCTAAAAGCGTACTCAAAAATTAAGAAAGTAATCTCGCTTTATAATTTCAAGTTTAAATTCAATTTAATCTTTGTCAATTTTAATCTTGTATATCTTTTCTTGAAGTTTCCTTTTATGTATAAGATATAAACCAAAAAAAAAATGCCATCCTTACGAAATTTAATTCAAAAAATGAATCCTAAAACCTAGGAATAAGATGTATTTAGAGAAAGCTAATGCTGCTACTAATAAAGCACAGGTGAACTTAACCAAATTAGTAAAAACATTAAGTTATTATAAGCAAAAATAAATAAATAAAAATGATTAATTTGACCTGAAGATTTTCTCAAGAGTCACCCTCAGGTAGGGATTCAAATAAGTCAATTTGTTCCGTGAGAGTTTTAATTTAAAAAAATTGATTCTGAACCAAACTAATAAAAGATGCATTATATTTAGAGAGCGCTAATCCTTCTACTATCAAAACACACACAGCACCACTTCATGCCCCTGCAACTATAACCACCTGGTTATTTAAACAATGTAATGAGGAGGAAATGGAAGATATAATGAAAGAAACTGTTAATCCACTTTTCACAGTTATTGGTTGAGAATTAATAGGGAATTTTAAATTTGAATTAAAGAAAGCTGAAGAAAGTGAGCTGTTTGAAATTTAAATGGGAAGTGGTTTTGTCTAATTAAGCTAACTATTGGTAAGAAACTGAAGACTTATGCTAGTTCACATAAACAAACTTATAGTTTGTTTGAGATTACAAATTTCTGAAAAATATTGTAAAAATACAAAAAGAAAAATTAGGGACAAGGACAGAAATAACAAAAATAAAAACACTAAATATACAAATAAATGGTATGTACAAACACAAAAATAAGAGAAAAAAAGATATGGATTTGTATGTAGTGCTACTCTTGTGAATAGTGTTCTTGAAATCTAAATGAATCTCTATTTTCTTCAATGTGACTAATCATTTTTTGAATTTTCATCCTGGATCCTTGGGAAGTGGCAACACTACGGAACCAAGCACGATCTAACTTAGGTGTTGGCTTAGTGATATGGAAGGAGGAAGTCAGCATACATTCTGTTGCGTAGTGGATCGGCTTAGCATCAAAATTTCCTCAAGGTCAGGATGCATTAGGGATCAGGATAAAACGCCGGAGATATGAGGGAAATGGTCCTTGAAAAGTAAAGAAAAGAATATCTTCTCTTTTCCAGTTAGTATAAGTTATCAAAACACAGATGAAATTATTCAAATTAGTAAAAATATTAAATCAATATAAGCAAAAGTAATTTTAAAATTAAAGAATGATGAGCCTGACCTGAAGATTTTCTCAAGGGTCAACCTAAGGTAGGAATTCAAACAAGGGATTTTTTGTGAGAGTTTTAATTAAAAAAATTAATTAATTGGACGAAAGTCAGACCCCTCTCAGAAAAAATTCCTTTTTTGAATCCCTCCCTGAGTTTGGCCCATAAGAAAAACTTCAAGCTGGATTAATCATCTCTTTTTTTATTATTATTATAATTATAATTCCGTTTGCTTCTATTAATTTAATATTTTTACTAATTTAATATTATATATATTCTAATTTTGAGATTTCTTAAGAGCTTAACCGAAGAAATTCATCTAAAAAGGGACCGGTATGAGTAAAACATGCAGGAAATTCTGCTCAGTGGAATCACTAATTATAGGGATTATCTAAACATTTCTAGATAACTTTTGATATCAATTAAGGCAGCCAGCTCCTATTCGTTTTTTTAATTCGACAGATCTTAATCCTCTTTGTCACACTTTTCACCTATCGCGTTTATATTCACCAGCTTTCTTGCTCTGTTCCATTCCAACTCAAAATCCGTAGGGGGTTGGAGGCCTGAACCCCCTGACAAGAGAGTAAATAAACTGCTTCTGCGGCCCAGTTGATGTTCCCAGACAGAACAGTAAATCACGCTTGCCTTTCCCCTCCTGGTAGAAAGTCCTCTTTCGACAATTCTCGCGATTTTTTTTATCTTTATTTTCCTATTTGATTTTATTTCCGAGAAACGGGCGATCTTCATTCTTTTCGGAAGCTCGATGGGTTAGTTTGAAGGATATATATGGTCGGATGCCTTCTTTGAAATCACGTGTCAGTCGGTTCAATTACCGGTGAAATACTGTTAACCTGCAGCCCTCGACGCTTCTAGAAGGGGGAGGGGAGAGTTCGGTCGAAGTTAAGGTAGAAGCGCCCATTTTCCCGTCGTTTTCTTTCGGTACTTTCCGGCCGCTTGAATCGGCATCGCTTTGTTTTGGCCGAATTTTTTTAAAAGTTCGTTTTTTTTTTCTTTTGGAATATATGGATATGCACGAGAAAAAGAGAATGTAATAATAAAAATTGTAATATCGAGTATGATGATAAGAATACTGTTGTCATCCCTAAGATATGTAATATTTTTAGCTACAGCAAGAAAATTGATGATTCGATAATCGATAACTTAACACTAGAACTACGAAGATTTACCATATATCTATTTCTACCAATTACCATATATCCATTTCTACCAATTACTTAAACAAACAAACCAGCCATTTTGACCGGTTTGTTTGTTTAAGTAAACAAAATAGTAGAATTCAAGAAATTAAACTATAAATTCATAAGATAATTTAATTTTAAAGAAAATAAAATATATTTCATTCAACTATTGTAATTAGATAAATAGTAATCATAAGCAATTTCAGTTTGTTGATTTTCACTCTCATCGGAATATGACGGTAATCTTACAATTTATCTTTTACGTACCTCGAATATGCTCTTTTCTTCACTATCGCTGTCTAAGGATAAATAGACTTTCCCTTTCTCAAACTGGACCTCTGAAATATTTGTTGATTTACAGTCTATATCTTCGCATATATTTGCTATATCTCCAAGAAATTTTGCTCTTTTCGAACGTCTCGGCGTTTTCAAGGTAAAAACTTCTAACTGAAAAATCTTAAAATTTTATTTTTCTTTCTAATAGTGAAAAAAATATTCAATCAAAACCCACTTACAATGTGTGCAAGAATAATGCGAGATTCTAAATTGAACTTTTATATAGGTTAAAATTTCTGATAACTTATCAGCATAGAGGTTACAGACTGACTGTAGAAAGTCTCTTCATATTACAGATTTAATATTTACCAATATAATACATATACATAATATAAAGAAAACTTAGAATTTTTGAATTCCGGGAATACACAACATGTGTTCATGATATTTTCCTGACCGATCAAAATGACCGGTTCGTATATTTAGGTATAACACATAGTTGTTTCTGAAAGAAGCGTAAGAACAAAATAATTTATAATATTCTTCTATACACAAATTTAATAAAAATCATGACATTAACGTAAAATATTAAATAAGACTTAAAGGGGAAATGGTATAAATAAAAGATGAAACAGGTCATTTTGACCGGTTCGTAGTTCTAGTGTTAATAAAGGCAAAAGTTAATGTTATTTTTAAAGGAAAAAAGATGAAGTCATGACCCAAATTTCCCGTTTTTGAGCAGCTTAAAGAAAACTTCAACTGGTTTTCTTTCTGGATACATTATTCCAACTAAATAAACTTCAGTTATAAAAATAATGACAAAAAATGTACCGAATACGAAAGTAATAAAACCATGTGGTATGTTTTATTAAAAAATAATTAGAAGTCTCTTTACTTTTCTCTTGTCAAAAAATAGCATTTAAATGACTTCAAAATGTTTTATTTTAAATTAAAGATTAGTTGTTGTTGTTATTATTATTACCGAGAATTATTAAGTACGATACTACTAGAACTTTTTCTCTGTTGATTGTTTTCTTTAGCAGAGATCGTTGAAACCCAGCAGAACAAAAGTATTCTCGTATACGCCATACTGAAAATAAACTGCTTCAAAAATAGAGACCTCTTTTTATAACTAGTGCATGACTGAGAGAAAAAACAAGAAGGATATATCTTTACGAGCAATATTTTCATTCTTTTATGTGCGTTATATATATACAGTCGTTTAATATTATCTGTATTTTATAGAGTAAAACACTCAATTTTATAGCATTAAACGTGAATTTAGAAAAAAAAAAATTAAATCTAATTTGTTTAAAACAATTCTGAATGAAATAAATTCCCTTATTGGATAATTACAAAAATTCAGCAGCGATTTTTTCTTAGTTTACAGATAATCCAGGATCAATATATAAACTTTTTTAGTAAATTATGCCTCATCAAAATACAAAGACAGGAAAGTTACCAGAGTACTTAATATTGCAGATAATACAGGAATATTTTGAATAACTAGTATACTTTTTTTTAAAGTAATTTGAAAATTTTTTCATTAACAGAAAAACATTTAATAAAAATTTTCAAGACGCCATTTTTATTAGTATATTAAAAAAAGAAAATCGTTTAGCATTTTAATTTTTATTTATGATTTATTAGGATTAATAATTATGAATCAATTTTTTGTTTCCTTTTAATGCCTTAAGTTCTCCATTTGGTAACAGTGCTCGACTGGATTCGAAATTCGAACAGATTTATCGATTAATTGATAATTTAGTTATGGAAATATTATAATAGTCGTAGATAATATATGGTAAGCAAAATTTAAAGCGCAGCATATCGGAAAGTATGCAAAAAATCGATCTTAACTAGCCTGAAACAAGTCAAGCCAACAGAAATGTATGAAAATATCATTAAAAGATTCGCCTCATTCTTTTTCACCATCAGAATTCGAAATGCCGATTTTCAAAGCTTAACGCCTTTGTTTATATAAACAAAGATTGCAAATGGAAATCTGCTTTTCACCCAATTTATTTCATTTCTCTATCAAGATAAATAATCAAACTTCAAAGTAAATAATCTTCAGACGAATGATCTTCGAAACTTAATTTCCATGGGAAAGCAAGGATGAGACGAATGATCTTCAATAAATAATCAAAGGAAGAGTTTTTGTTTTCACTTTCTCACCATCGTTTTTCTATAACCTATATTTCATTCGTCGAATATTTTTCAAAAACAATATTTTTTTTCCTTTTCTGCCATCTCTAAGAAATGCATTAAAATATATATGTTGAATGGTCTGTTCTAATGAAAATATTTATATATATCGAGATCTCAAAACGTGAGTGCACCCGAACTTATCGATCTTGCTATCGATTAGGGGCCCTGGAATATGTATCCCAACTAAATAACAGTTTCCCTTTCAATATTTGTTTAACTTCCTCTGCTGGCAGAAGTACATACATTATTTAATAGGCAATGTATTTTTTCCCCTAGCATCACAAACGTAACTTGAGTTACTTCAGTAGGACGTGTCGTTAAAAGAATGAAGGATATCTCTACACGTAGGTACTGTTCTTGAAATGCTAGTTGGATCTTTCAGGGGCTGTATAAATAATAAATCTGATTTTATTTGACATTTTTTACCCTTGAATGAAATATTTGAAATAATTTTCATTGAAATAATTTGTATGATAATTAGTAATTTGTAAATTATTTATTATATATGTGCGAAAAGCAACAGCGTTTCAACAAATAACTTTTTTTCTTCATATAGAAAGAATATTTCTTATATTTAACGACTAATGAATACAAATTCCTACAGTTCAGGCTTTTTTCTTTGAAAAAGAATCAAATTAATAAAGCAAAAAAAAATTTTATTGGGTGAAATTTAGATCAGTATAATTTTTCCCATAAATCATTTGTTACAAAGAAAATTGTAACCCAAATTCTTAATTTAAATCTCCATAAAATATAAGAGAATGAGATAGATTAATACAGGTTTCCAAGAATTTCCTAAAAGCTTTTACAAATATCTGTCATATTATTAAGCATGAATAGACAAAAATAACAATGAAAATTACTGAAAATGAAACATACTTATAACTGAATAAAGCTGAACTTTTTATTCATCAATGATATACGTTTTATCTTTATTTATTCATTCCCATACATTATGAGCAGGATATATATAATTAGTGATATAAAAAAATGAAAACAAAAGATAGCCATGGGTGGAAAAAAATAAAGAAGCCTAACCTTATTTGAACTGTAACTGTAACTTTACCCAGGAAGTACATGGTTTAAATCTTTTAAAAACTTACTTTAAGGAATTGTATTCTTGTGTCTTTATCTAGGAAGCTACACTTGACGCAAATATTATTATCAGAAAAAGATTCTTAAAAGCTATTAAAACATTTTAATTGTATAACAAACCCTACAATATAGTTTAATATTTAAAGAATGTAAACAAAGAAAACATATGACATGTATTTTAGATATATTCAGTTTTTCCATTTGGTTAGAAATTACTGAAATTAAGAGATTAAGATTATGATATCCATAATTCCATTATGCATTTATTACAATGGCCTAAAATATTTAAGAAACATTTCTGGCTTAGGATTATAATTAAATAAGAAATGTTTAGGAAACCTTACTTAATTGTCACCATAATAAAACCATAAATTGCCCTGTTATTTTTAAAGCATTTTTTCCTTGCCCTTTCTATGTTTTTTCATATGTAATAACATTCTCCTCCTATATATTGAATAAAAATTATATTTAGCAGGGGGAGGGATGTTTTATAGAACAAATATAGTGAGAATTAAGGGAAATTTCAAATATTTTTACTGCTCAACTAAATGGATAAAAGGATATTGATATTGATGTAGACGTCATCGCAGACGTCTGCTGGGCAAACCTTCATTTTCTCACAAGCTTGAGGCTCGTATTCTTAGAAATTCACCGTTCCAACTGATTGGTGATTCAAACATTCTCACGTTGATAACTCATGCGTATGACAAAACAATAATTTAGCAAAGTTAGAATAACGCCCTGTTTTGAACTGTACAAGGGTTTAACAGAGAATAGTATATTGGTTCAAAACATCTCCTTATCATTTGACCTTATCATTTGGAGGTCCATTACAAATATACCTTCTGGTGATTTAAAATGGGGGCAGTTTTTAAAAATTATTTGCGTGTAAACATGTTTCATAAAAGAAATTGCCGACAGAAATGAATGGTACTATATTGCTACTATAGCAATATGCTTCCAAATTTAAGAATTGTTTTTTTTTCAGTTCTCACTATTAGTTCACAATCTCCACACACACATTATATATATATCACGTTCAAGTAAATATTTAACTTGTAGTGATTGACATTTGATGTTAATACAGTTTTTTCAAATATTAATTCGTTAATTTTTTATTAATTAATTAAAAACTAACTTTCACGCCAAAAGTCTTCATTCCCCCGCCGCCAAATAAGTAACGAATTCAGTTTGCTTTTTCCCAATGCCAATGATGTTAGGCATAGCATATTTTCAGCCGATTATTTCAAAAGATTCTTTTTATTTTCATAGTGCTTGATGCATTTAAAATCAAACATTGTTAATTTATCGATTTTTTCAGATTCATTTTGAAGTATTTTGGAATTAAAATAATACAGAATATAGAAAATTAGAAATTTCCAATTTGTTTTGCGTAAACCATCTTATGTAGAAAAATCATGCATTTTGCGTTGTCACAGTTGGCTTTAAATCCTCAATTGGCGTTGAAAATTCAATGCTAGTATAATTTTTTGATCATTTATTTATAGTAAGTAAAATCATTAGGCCGGGATTGTCTGGTTGGTATGGCGTTGGATTTCCATCCCTTGGGCTGCGAGTTCGAACACTATGTATAAAAAGGAGAATGGAAAATTGCCAAGAAATTCGGTTTCTATTTGCCGCTTAATATTGTGACACTGTCATATTTCTTTACATATTTATGCTAATTGTACTTATTTAATAAAGAATAACTAAAATTTAAAAAAAATTTAATCTAAGTAGGGAATGGGTTTAAAAAATGATTTTATATTACTTGTTTAACTGGCAACCTTATTGCATAAAATGTGAGGACTCTAAGAAAAGTTGGATATTAAAGATTTGCAGAAAGTTGCCAATATTTCCACTTGCCACAGATAAAAGGAGAAAGAAAGAAAGAAAGAAAAATGAGGGATTAGAAAGCATTCCTTAACTTAAATGTCACAACCTGGAATTCAAAACAAAGAAAGGACAAAATTGATAAACTCACTTTGTTGTTTAGTAAACTTCGCCCAAAGTGCGCGTGCATTTTTGTAATTTATTCAATTTGTAGTTGATACAAAGAAACAATTTTTTAATATTCGTGCTGTTTAATTCAATACTCAATCATTGTAATGACAGAAACACAGTGGGATACCTCACAGCTTGATATAGTTCAATGTTTTTAAAACGTTATTTAAGAAAAGCCGCCTTTTTGAAAGAGCGTGGCGCAGGTGGTTAAATTGAGACAAGTCATCAATCATCACTTAAGGAACGCCTTGCACACTGACTTATTACTTCGTCTTCTTGCACAAACAATCACTTTCCTAGATGTGACCTTGAACGTCTTCCTCTTTATTTGAACTTAGAAATTCGGGAGCAGTTCTCGAAAGTGACGACTTTATTACAGCGTTTAATACCTTATTTGAGATTTACTTGGGGAAATATATTCTAAATGTTATAAGCATTTGCAATTAAAATTTTGTAATAATTGTCATCATATTAATTTTATATAAACGATTTTCTTTTAACGTATGATCTGTATTGATGAAAATACAAAAACTTCATTTTTTTTAGGAGAAATATTATTAACGGTTTCAAACCCTCGTAATTTTTTTTAATGACAATGCGATGTATTTAAATTCTAAAGGAAACAAAAAAAATCGAAAAAGGCTATTTTAAAATTGCTAGTGGATATTTTAGAAACCTTAAATAGTGAATATTAAAAAGTCCTCCTAGTAAACATTTTAAATAGTTTATAGTGTCTTCTGAAAGATTTTCATTTTTTGACTTGTATGCTTTGTAAATTTAGTTAACGTTATGTTTCAGTGAAAATATTTTCTCTAGATTGTTCTATCTTTTTTCTCTTGAAATAATAGACTAATTTTAGAATATTTTTTAAAAAAAAACTAACTATAATGAATACTTAATTTCTAAAACTGTGAAATCCCTGTCAAAGCAAAGTACTGCAGATCGACGAATTTAGAAATCTTCATTCAAAATGCCATATAGAGATCTCATAATCATTTTAATATGTTATTGGGCCTTTAATTTTAGAAAATATAAATGATATTTAAAATATTTCCAAATATAAAATATTCTAAATTTAAAAAAAAATGTTTGTATAACTCATAGAAATAATTAAAATACTTTTACTACACTTAACCATAATACCTTAATATAGCTATTTCCTTCCATCTTAAACCTTTAACACAGAATATACAATATAAAGATATAATGCTTAGTAGACAATGTATCGCAAAATTTTTAATAAATTTTATAATAAATGAGTACTAAATTGATATTAGATATTTAATAATACAGAGTAGCATGTATTAAAGTATTCTTCATTATAAGTAAGTATTACTATACTTTTATAGCAATACAATTCTTCTTCTCTTAAAACATAAAAAGAGTATCTTAAATTTCAGATTTGATTTTTTTTAAAAAATTGGTTTTTATTATTGTAAGACTAATAATTTTATTGCCATTTATTCATTAGATTTAATTGTGGCTGATTTCACCATTTTATTTTGGGTCCCAATTATATCAAAATGAATCAAATTCATATTCCTAAATTTTATATTGTAATCGATAAAAAAATTTTGATGAATTTTGGATGTTTCAGATTTCCCTGAGTTCGAAAAACACCTTTTTGCCTTTATATTTATTTGTCAGTCAGTCTTTCTGTCTGAGAACATATTTTAAAAACGCTCTGACGTAGAGGGTTGAAATTTGGCATATGAATTTACTATCAAATCTGCAGATTCTTACTGAATTTTGGATGAATTCCATTTACCGGAAATTTGTCTTTTCCAGTGTAGGTGAACTCGATGGCTACAAAACGCAAAAAACTGTAAAGATAAAATTTGATACACAGGTCCAATCCATCCAAAATAGTGATTACATTTAAATGTTGGACAAAATTTGTCAAACAGTCAACTGCCTTTTGGTTTCTAGATTTTCATGCATATAAACAGAACAATTCATAAATATAGCTATTTAATCAATGGAATTTGGCATGCTTTTTTGTGATTGCACTGCAAATCCATGTCAAATTTTGTTGCTCCTGGGGATGTTGATAGCATTCAAAGTATATTCCTCATGATAAATTCAATAAAAATGCTAGACTCATGCCTAACATATATATTTCCTAACTATCACTCACCAATGCCATACAAGGCCTTTGAGAAGGACTGCAATTTTATGCGGGGCTAGAAGGTTAAAAATTTATTTGAGAGTTTGCGAGAAAATGTTGGGGAGACATTCATTCCTATTAGTTTTGCAATGATTTCGGAAGACTTATATAATATCTATGATGTTGTAAAGGTCTTTTTAGTAATGAAATGAATTGGAACAAAAGTAGACCTCGGAAAAAGGCCGACCTACATGAATAAAATACTGACGAGTATTTGACTCGTCAGTATTTTATTGACGAGTAAAATAATACACAAATTATAAATAAAAAACGCAATATGTGTTTGTTTCAATCGATTTAAATGTAATTTGAGAATATGGCAATCATATCTAGTATCGACTTCCAGTTGTTTTGGAATTCATTTAAATTGTTTTGATATTTTGTAAACATACAATTAAGCAATCATCCCAAATTGAGTCAGATATTCATTCTTGCCGAAATTAAGAAATTTATTTCCCATCAAATCAATAGATTCCTCCAAATTCCAACTAATATATTTTGTTGTTTAAGATTCAGTTCATTTATAATTATGTAATATCAACATTTATTTTTAATATCCTTATATATTGAGTCCTTTTCGATTAATTACTATATTTTATTCAGCTTTAACTCAAACTTCTATAATACCAACTGAATCAATCACACGAGGATCAAGGACCTAATAGTAAAATTCTCAGCATTTAAAGCAAGCAAGAAAAAATGTCAAAGACATATGCATAAATTCTCATAAAAAAATTATCACATTTCGGTTTTATATTATTTGGATATGAGAATGGATGTCTAGTTGTGCTTGTGTGCTTCTGCGTGTGTATTTTGAGGCGTGGGTGTATTTGAGCGTGCTTGTGGGTGCTTGTACGTGTGCACGCTTGCGTGAATTCGTGTAAAATAGCCATTGTAGATATACTGATTAACCTATGCATCGATTGGATTCAGGTGTTAAATGAGATGGAACTGGACCAGGTGGAGAAATGAGAACATGCCTATAAATTAGTAGTTTCTCTTATGGTTTAGTGGTATAGTCATTGTGAATTGTAAGCTACAGCATCCATAAAAGATAATTATATGTGAACTTTAGTTTAATCTCCCTGAAAACAATGTATATCTCGAGTCTTTTTTTTTTTTGGATTTTTATTTGATTGGTCAATACTGTTTCAGAAAGTTCCACCTTTATTTGCTCATCTTTTGCATTTACTAGAACTCATACTATTTCAGTTTCGCACTTACAGTTCTCACAGAAGCATACCGAATTTATCCATCTTCTAATAATTAATTTCTAAAACCAAAAAGGCAGATGCTTGTTGTGCATTATATAATGTTTATTAATATAGAGATTTGTAGATTTTTTCACCATTATTCAAGCAATAAAATGTTAATATCAGAAGTTTATCATGAAAGCTTGAAAATCCCAGCAAATTTTTAAACAAGTAAAAGCTTCCGCATTTTCATAAAGTATACATTGCCATATAGATGCACACTGCCGTATTTTTAATCGTAGGAAAGCTTTCATTTTACCATCCTAAATAAAAATCAGTGACGATTCAAGTGACATTAATTAGTACTAGCAATTCAAGCGAGATTAATAGTAATTTCTAATAATAATTTTTTATCAAGTAGAAGTGTTATATAACGTTTTGGTGAATTAGCAAATGCAAAGTGTAGCAATAGTTTAAGCAATTTGGCAAGTATAAATATCAAAAAAAGGTTAAAAATCGGAGAACTCGTTATCGAGCGTACTAAATTTATACGATCAAATAATTGGAATAAACAAACAATATAAAAAACAATTTTTTAAAATCAATTCCTAATTTGGATATTAGGTAAAATTTAGGAAGTTTGAAAAACTCTTATTTTAGTTACTTTTTATTAAATAATTACAATCATTGTTCTCATGTTCCGCTTTACAACGGAAGGAGGGGTGCAGTAGCTTCTGAAGTTATGGACCCCTGAGCACCCGAATAACAATCACCTTTGACTCAGTACCCCCACTGGCATAACTCTCGACATGGAGAACTTTGTGATCAGGTTCGAACTCGCAGCACAAGGGATGCGAATCCAACGGCTTACCAACCAGGCTACCCTGACCTAACAACTACAACTACTATAAAAAAAACTACTATAAAGATGAGAAAATTAGTTTTTAATTAATAAATAAAAAATAATGAATTAATATTTGAAAAAAACTGTATTAACATCAAATGTCATCCGCTAAAAGTTTCAAAAAAATTACTTGAACTTGTTTGGATGAATGAAAAGTATTTTATTAATGATTAAAAATTTGAACAGGATATTATATATCAAGTTAACAAGTTTTACAAGTTAATAAAATATTGTGTTTACTTATTTTGAAAATGGATCTATCCAGGGTTTGTTTGTTTTCTACTAACAGAAGATTAAAACTATTGATAATGATATTCATTCTTTGTAAAGAAAATGACATGCTAAGTTTACTCCTTAATCACAACTTAACAATTCATCCCAATCAATTTCATAAAAGATTTTTTTTTATTATCTTAAAAATTACATTTTTACAAGTAATAAGAGAAGAAAAATCAATTTAAATAATGGACAGAATATTAGTAATAGCAAGGCTTTAAATAATAGACAGAATTTTAGTAATAGCTTTCCCCTTTTTAGGAAGAGAAAATTCATGACCTCATTTTCATGAGAACTGTGTTTCTGCGACTCCAAAATTGAAAAATAATTAAGAAAATGGGCCGTTAATTACTGGTAACTAAAAATGAACAATTATTTAGTAAGCATTAAAGGACTATTTTAAGAACATTTCGACTAATAAATTTCAAAGTATTTGAAGAAAAGGGAAGATGGGGAAAATGTTAAAACCTTTCTACGTTTGTAGCAATTTATGAGATCTTAACAATTAATTTGAAAAGTACTGATTTATAGATTGAGCATACCTCTAATCATTTAAGTGTACAACGTGATTCTGATATAATATTCATTTCTGGAACCGAAACCAAAAATATATACTTTTCGTTTTATCGATTTATTTATGCCAAAATAATTAATCTGAATTTTCTGACCAACAAATCGGTGTATGTATGTACAGTTCCTGATTTAGGAATTGCAGTTAGTTAAGGTATATTTAGAGGCATAATACAGTCTTAAGACCTTATCACACGACAAAATACCGTCTACACTTTCGTGGACAAACGACCACGAAAGTGACGTCACTTGACCATTTGCCGATTGGTAAACCTTAAAATGTAGGTGTACGTTATGGTGAATTTATCGCTCCTTCATCATTGCTCCTACTTATTTAGCCATTCCTTTAGCCACACTACGCCACTAAGTTTGACATGATTGGTTGAATTTTGTTTGCAAACGATATTTTCATCATTATGTCTACATTTTCAAGCTGGTTAAAAAAATCTCACAAATATGAAATTCCCGCTTTATCGGTTGTCAGCGGGAAAGCGAATGTGTAGACGGTATTTTGCTGTGTGATAAGACCTTTAAAAGACGATTCTCCTAATCTCTAAAAGCATTTCTTCTCAATACTGATAGTTGATTTCTCTGTAATTTTCATACATTTATTTTCTTAAAAATAATTTTTTTTAGGAAAAATAAAATTTAAAAAATATATCAAAAAATCTTAATATGCCAGACTATAATTCGTTTAAGTTTAGGTGATCGCCTTTCTACAGAATATTTAAATTTTAAAATTCTTACCATAGATGTACTTTTATCAAAAAAGTGTGATAGTTAAGTAATCTGTCATGGAACGCTAACAAATCATACTACTATTCGTCTTTTCTTTAGCTTAATTAGTACCAATTCATAATGCTGAACATAAAATTGTTCACATAATGAAATAAACGCTATTCATTTCGTTGGTTTCAAAGAATATCTTGATTCTATTTGTTGGAATAAAAAAATACGGATAAAAACATTCAAAAATACATTTATAAAGATGTATGGTCTCTATTTCCTTGTTTTTCATGTACTTGTGATTAAATAAAATTTAATAAAAAACAGTTTTTAAAACTAGACTTCTTTTTTTTTGCTAAAAAGTAAAAATTCTTTTAAAAATTATTTTCTACTCCATAACTTCTAATTTATAATTAATTTTTATTAGTTTTAGGGAATCTCAAAATCATTTTTTTTAAAATTTAACATCTAGGTGAACATATTGTTCTTGAATCAGAATTAAATTTAAATAATCTATTAATTAATTCAAAAGTTCTAGAAAATTAAAATAGTATTTTCTAATGTAGAGTGTATTAATTCCCACAATTTCAAAAGAAATTAGGAAAAAAAAAGAAATCCTAAGAAGTTATCGAAAAGTCAATTTTTATGTACATGAAGCAAGCTAAATGAAATAAAAGAAAAAATATATATTTTGCAACATGATTTCTAACAATAAGCGTTTCTCTGATACGTATACACTATAAGGATAATTTTTTTAAAAAATCTCGATAAAATTTATTACACTTCCCGTTATAATTCTTTTGGTATTGTTTGAAAGACAAAATATGGAATAGTCTCACATTTCCAATGCGCCTGCTGTTGAATTTTCAATTTACATTGAAGCTAGGCAGAACTGAATAAATTTTATTGTACAAAATTATGTCCTTATTTTAATAATTCTATAATTTTTAAGATAGAATTATGGTAATTTTAAAATTTAAATCAGGCATGAAAACTTACTGTTTTGAAATCTATAGTTATTCAAACCTATCAGGCTACCTGAACTTTGGTGGAAATTCTCAGGAAAATTTGTGTCCAATTTATTTCCACACCATATTTTTTAATTATTTTAAGTTTGGAAAATATGTTCAACTACCCTTTTAAACCAATCAATTATAAATATATTCAATGTGAAAATCAACAAGTTTCACAGCAAAAGATATTTTAGCCATTTTACAGCATTTTTCAATATTTGGTTAGAAATTAGAACTGGATAAATCGGTCTAAGATTCTTTATGCAAAGTTAGTCGGGGCCTTTTTGCACCTTCCCATTTTCTCAAACCTAGTATTTTTAATTGATTTTAATTTTAATCTTTATAAAGTAGCTTTAGTTTTCAAGATTCGGTATATTGAAAAAACAAAACTTACAAATTTCTGGACATTCAAGAAAGATTTAGTATCTTGCTTATTAAAAAAAATCAAAATTTAAATTTAAAAGAAATTTTAAACAAAATGGCAAAAAAAGAACAAAACTTTTCTTGCACAATTCATTACTTTTCATTAAAAAATTAGACATTTTTTTAAATTATAAAATTGCACATCTTTTAAGGATTATAAAACAATAAAATTTGTAAAAAGTAATTATTTAGGATAATTACTAGAATAATGAAAGTTTTGGTAATTTGCCTATAAAAAATTCGAAATTTAAACTCAAAAGTAACTTCAAACAAAATGATAAAATGAGAGACAAAACATCATTAACACAATCCAAATATAATTTAACTACATGATTGGAAACTTTTTTAAAATTATTGAGATACATATATACATACTTTTAGAATAATTAAGCAACAGAACTTGCAAAAGATAATTACTAAGGAATTCTACAATTATAAGACGTTAAAATTGAAAAGATATTTGATTTTATTTCAACAAACTCAAGTACGCGACATTTGTAAAGGAAACAAAAGTATAAAATTAAATTATTTTGAAACCACCACAAACTCTTGAGTCCTCTACGTAATTCTCAACTTTATTTATTTATTAATTCAGCCCAATACGAAGACTACAAATGATATTTTTATTATAACGTTTTGCTAACTCTAAATAAGTGAAGGTAATATAAGCTTTTAATTAAACTCTCGTACCTGAAAAATAATCACTGAAAGCAATCAAATGATAGTCAAACAACTATAAGATGACCCTAAGCAAGTAATGTCTCTCACACATATAAAAAAAATTACAAATAGCCAACTGCGCTTAGTAGGAGTTCGTGTCATCACTTTTTCTATTTCGTAGATCCATTCGTAGAAAATCCATTTCGTAGATCCATCATTAGAAAGGGAGAGATCCAAATGTTTAACTCAAGAATATTAAGACAAAATTAATATACTACAACATTAATGTAATAGAAAGTATTAATATATAGAAGACAAAGAATAAAAAGAAATATAGCAACAAATAATTTTTTTTGAGAAAATTAAAATTATTTTAAAAGTGCAGCAAAAAAATCTTGTACCCCTTAACTCACTGTCAGCCTTGCCTCTTAAAAAAATTTAGCTTTTAAAAAAATATTTAACAGTTTTTTTTAAGTACAGAATTGTACTAAATCTGAACATTAGAACAGAAGCTTTTAATTAAACTCTCATTTCTGGAAAAGGATCACTCGAAAGTAAGCAAACTCTTGCCAAACACTGTAAGATGACAGTAAGTACGAAGTCCATTCTACACGGATAAAAAATAAATAGTCAGACATCTCCAGTATTAGCTGATGTCATCACTCTTTCTATTTCGTAGATCCATTTGCCAGGAAGAGAGAGATTCGAATATATAACCCGAAAATATTAAGACAAAATTAATATATGAGCGATATCAGATATATTAACATAATATACTAATAAGACAATATTTATATACAGAAGAGAAAAAATGAAGAGACTGTACTAAAATGAGATTTCTTTTAGGAAATTAAATAATTTTGAAAACACTCCTAAAAAATTCTGGATCCTTAAGAAATCGCCAACTTTACTCTTTATTGCATCGTAAACAATATTTATTAAACAGTTTTTTTTTAAATATAGCGTTTTGCTAAATCTGAACATGAGAAGCGAATCCCAGCTTTTAATTAAACTCTCATTTCTGGAAAAGGATCACTCGAAAGCAAGCAAACGCTTGCCAAACACTGTAAGATGACCGTAAGCACGAAATCCATCCGACACGGATAAAAAATGACAAATAGCCAGCAACCCCCTAGTAGGAGCTGATGTCATCACTTTTTCCAGCAGGTTGCGTGACTGGCTGCCATTTACCAAGCCATTACGGTTTGTGGCGTTAGTATTCATGTTGGACGAGACTGATACATCAAAAGAGAAGTGATATTCTCTGCAAGAATCGTACAGAAAGAAAGAAGAAATAAAGAAAAAGAATTAAAAAGAAAAAGAAAACCCACTTTCCTAAGTCATACATGTTAGTTACCATGGGACATTAACTTATGGGTAAAAGCAGAAACACAAATAACTGCACGACAGGAAAGAGTATGGAAGTAGGAAAAATTTTCATCTGAAAGGTGATCTCTAGGCTTCCGTTTATTGGCATATATAAGAATACTGACTATTTTTAGGAGTGTATTTGAGTTGGCTAGAGTTGATTAATTTTCCAACGGGAAAGAAAATCAAAGATTCGAAATTTCACCTCGCTTTGTTTTAAAGGATATATTTTCTCTGATAATTCACTAAAAAGTATATGACCTTTAATTTTATTAGCTTTATTAGCCATTTATTTGCTTTAAAAGGTTTTGGAGCTTGAAATTTTTTTTATAGAATAAAGCAGAAAATATCATTTAAGGATATGGTTAAATTATGCTTTAAGATGATGATGCAATCGAAATGTATCAAAAACTAATTAATATATTCGACACAAGCGTCAAATTAGTGAATTTTGATTATAATTTTATATAAAATTTCTGACGGACACATTTCACTTTGTTTTCACAGTAAAATCTCAAACTATTTCTTACCTTTCGTAATCAATTTTTAGTCAATAATTTTTCTCTAAAAATTCCTTATCCATAAAATTATTTACAAATACCCTTAATGCTTTAAATTTAACTATAAAATACGGTTTTAATGATACTAAATTCTAAAAACATCACATTTTCTGTAATATTTTAAATGAAAAATAATCCGATGTGAAAAGTAAACAAGGTGAAAATATATATCTGAGTTCATACTATAACACATGAAAAATACTATTCAATATTAAGCAGCTATATTCATTATCTATTCCTAATTAAGATTTTGAATAGAGAATATCCAAAAATGATATAAGCTCTTTAGATGAAACAGCAAAAGTTTTGCATAGCAAGGAAAGTATCCAATTGATTTTGAAAATAGGATACTAATTTCCATAGCAAGGAAATAGAAAGTTTTGCATTGTAAGGAAAATATCGAATTGATTTTCATTTTTGATTTCTATTTTCAAATTTTTAATCACCTACTTTCCTTTTGACGAATAATATTTTTAGGGTATAGAATCATATCTTTGATATTTTATGCTTAATTTTCCAGACAGCGATCTCTATCAACACAAACTATTAATAACTTTATACTATTCAAAATTTAATAGCTATATTCATAATCTATTCATAACAAAGTTTTCGAATAGATAATATTAAAGAATGATGAAAGCTCTTTAGATGTGAAAGAAAAAGCTTTGCATAGTAAGGAAAGTATTCAATTGATTTTCAAAATAGAATAGTAATTTACATAGTAAGGAAATAGAAAGTTTTCCATAGTAAGGAAAATATCCAGTTGGTTTTAATTTTTGATTTGCATTTTCGAGTTTTTAATCCACTACTTTCAATTCTAGGAATGATATTTTTACCGTAGAGAATCATATCTTTGATATTTTATGTTTAATCTTTCAGACACAGTCATTTTTCATTCAACAATCTCTCTACCTATACAAACTATTAATAACTTGATAAAAATATTTAATGCCCTTCGAATCTTACGTCTACGTTGCGTGGAAATTCAATAACTTGATGCTTCTTATTTTGATGATGTTCTCCACATCGAGCAGAAAGTAGGCAAAGCCAACATTACACTAAAGGTTTTCTTATGCAACTCGCCTCATCTTCCGAAATGCAAGGCGTACCCGAGGTTTTCACCTAAGTATATCAAACGGAGAATATTGAAGCTGAAAATGATGGCAGGGAACTCCCCAAAAAATCCGATGGAAACTTCTAAACTCACTCTGCAATCTAATGATTCTTGCAGGGGTAAGAGATCTACTTTCCTCTATATACTCAAATCTATCTATATATCTACCCATATGAGCTTTTCGAAAAGTTAACAAAAATAAAAGAGCCGAACCTCAGATTTATGGGCAGAGTAGTCTTATGAAAAAGGAATCATTTCTTTCTCTCTTCTTTGTAAAACTCTCTTCTTTTATTTATATATCTATATATATACTTTTTTTTTCTTCTTCTTTCTCTTCTGCTTGTGCTCTCATTCTTTCTTTTAACTCCAGTAAAAAGGAGATAAGTTTTAAGCTTAAAAGAAAGAATCAAGACTGCGCGAATGAGAATATGGAAAAGTTTTGACCAGGACAGAAGAAAAGTCCTCTCAGGGAAAAGAGTGGAAGGGAAAAAAAACTAACTAAATAAATAAATAGCGCGCACAGACACAGGAAAGCAAAAGAAAAAAAGAACCCAGAGAAAAGAGGCTGGGCGAAAAAATTGGGACATAGCTTGGCTTTCAAGCATCCTGATTAAAGCCTAGAGGTCCAAGAAACCAACGATAAGACCGAGTCACTTTGGATCGATTTTTGCCATTAGAGAAAGTGGATGCTCTTGTTCGTTGGATTTCTTAGGCTCGAGTCTGACCGTGCTGATTCATTCAATACACATTTCCCCTTTGCAGCTGATAATGCAGGAGACCACAGGTACCTCTTTCCGGTACATCCCTACCCGACCCTGAGGCACACAACTAAACATCCCATGTACCCAAGAGGAATACAATGGGGAGGTATCATAAAAACTCCTCCCCAGTCACTTTTCAGAGGATTGTATGCTTTACAACTGTTTGAATACCTAATTCATTGGAGATTCGGATTTTCAGAGTAATTATGAAACACATTAGAGGTTGCCTTAAAAAATTGTATATGGATTTCCCTCTTTTTTCCCCCCTGCGATTTATCCCAATTGTATGCTTTTAGTAATTCAGAGTATAGTGAACAAATTAGTATCGAAATCTAGTATTCTTTTTTAGCCTTGATTTTTGAAAGTTTTTGGTAATTGTCATTGAAATTTTTCAGCTGGAACTGGTGCACGTTGATTGACTGAAAGAGGACAATTTTCCTTCGAGGAATTACTACCTGCTGTTTTCCTGGAATTTTCGAAAACACTTACAAGTAGATATGAAGATCATTTCGACAGAGTGGAGGAAAATAGATTTTTACCCATTCAAAGATCTTTAAATTTCTAAATGTCAGAATACATTAAAACAAAAAATAAGCAGACCGAAATAGATTAATAATACAATCGATTGATGAAAATAGATCAAGAAATATTTATTTTCCAGTCTATTTTCAGTCTATACCATTTGTTTAAGTTAGAAAAATGTTTTTTTTTGTTATGATAATCGGACATGGAAAATCTAAACTAAAACTGTTTATTTATTCTTTTCCTATTCCGTTCGAAAATTGTATGTTCAATTTCCATATCAAATTTTCCCCCTTAAAATCCTAACATAGATGACATTGTTTTAAAATATTTCAACTAAACCCTTTTCCCAACAAAAGTATATTTCAAATGATTTTTAAAAAATGAAAATGTTAGAAAAGAGCTTTCACTTTTACTTTCTATCACAAATATTTTTTAAAAAAATCACAGGATATCTAAATACGGATTAACGAAATATCATATATGACAAATTAAAGATAGTATTGTATAGAAAAGAATATTGCATTTTTATAACAAACTATCAGAGAAAATATCAAATAACGTTTTTATATCTCATTAGCAAAGTATAAGATTGCGACAATTATTAAAAATGATTAAAAATTACAGTTAATAAATTTAAGAAAAAAATTTAAAAAATCTCTTTTTCCTTTATTAGTTAAAAAAGTAAATTCAATCGTTTTAAAGCATTAAGAAACCTAAATTTTGAATAAAATATTAAATTATAATTTAAATCATTCTCAATTTACGTAAAATAAGTGAAGAAATTGTAATTACTATGATGAAAATAATTCTTTACTATCTATTTTATCATTTATTATTATTATTTATGCTAAATTTATTCATGTACTTTTCAAAAAGTACTATCCCTTCTAAACTCTTATATGTACTATTTATCTTACCATGGCATTTTTATTACAAAATACGTTTACTATATCTCATATTAATATACAAAAGATCGCCTTAAAGTATATTCTGAATGCAAACTTATTCAACTAAAGAAATATTTCACAGATAACTTATTAAAAAGTGGTTAGTTAAATAAAAATATGGTTTTATGCAGGTATGATGGTTATATTTTAAACTTTCATTGTAAAAGTTTCTTAAATTCTGATGGACTCACGAGGCTTTAGAAATATGTTAACAAAAAGTCTGTTTTTCAGTTTAAGAAAAAAGTTTCATTCAGCTGCATCTGTGATTATTTGGAAGCTGACTAATTACATTTAGGGAATTTAATCTATTGTTTCTAATCTCAGAAAACAGATGTCCGTGTTTCTAAAGACCGATGCGCATTTTAGTATCGTATCGCATCGCTTAACAGAAGGCCGCAAGTATGCTTTATTTCAAATTGAGCAATATTAAGTTTCCTCTCATCACTAAATAATATTTTAAATTTAAACTTGCACATATCTTTTCTTCTCCGTTTTCAATTATCATAATGCAATAATCCTTAAAATTCTTTCAAGTTTCCTTGTGTAAAATATTTCAAACAAGAAAAGTGATTAACCCTTTCAGATTAGATCAGATAATTATAACTAAACATTTTAAATGATAATTATTTGAAAACTTTCCTTTTGTGTTTTGTATATTTTATTTTTATGCAGCCACCATTTTGTATGGAATAAATGTAATTTTTTAGCATTTGGTTAGAAACGTCTGACCTCCGAAGCTCGATGCTCGTCGTGAAATTATAAGCAGTAGGAAACTTCAAGGGTTAATCGCATTCAAAGATAAATTGAATCAATCATACACAGATAAATTTAAATATTTCGAGAGAAAGATCCTACTAATTTTCATCTCTGATTTAAAAAACAAAATCACAAGAAAAGTTTTCGGGTTAAACAACTTTTTTTTAAACGAACTTGTGTAAATAGAAGTAGATAGTCAGTTTGATATTTATTTATGAAAAGTTTGAATTATTACTGACATCACTGTAGATACTCTTTCAAATTTTAATAACATCTTAAAAATAAGTAATATAAAAAAATTTAAAGTCAATTACTACTTAGGTCAACAACAAAAATTTAGTTAATTTTTATTAAATAATTACAATTAATATAAATAATTTATCCAAAAGTTATTGATTTTCGCATGAATTGAACTCGTATTCTTCACCTTTACTTGAAAAATACTGAAATCCTTGCATTGTACCGATCGAGATACTGCCTGTTGATTTCAATTTTCATTACAAACTGCTAAACTTTATTTAAAGTATTAAAAATTAATTAAATTTAATTAATGAATTAATATTTGAAAAAACTGTATTATCAATTGTTATCCACTACAATTTTTTTAAAAAAATGTATTTGAATTTGAGTGGATGAATAAGTATTTTAATAACGATTGAAAATTTGAAGAAGCTATAAATAGGGAGAGTGTGAACTAATAGTAGGAATTGGAAAAATCTTAAAAATTATTCGTAAAGGATATAGTCTATTTCTCCTATGAAATTATATTAACTATACAACTAATGTATGATGGTGAATGTTCATGAATCATTCTTTATCCATATTCTAAATTTAATCAAAGGAATTTTTATGACATAGAAATTTTTTTAAGGATTATTCTTTGACATATATTAGCGTTATTATTATTTGTGGTAGTATAGTAGTATAATTTGTTAGAATAAGAGACGAGTTTATCAAAACGCATTAATACTTTATTTCATTTTCTTTCTTGTTTCTTTACGTGCTGACAGACCAAAAATTGACCAT
>JAOUZG010020818.1:3002308-3069917 GCA_026289955.1 Argiope argentata
TCAGAATTGATGAAAATAATCACATATTTTGAAAGCATTCATTTTTTAAAAAAACTCTGGTGTCTTTTTTTTTCTGTAACATGGTTCTGAAATTTGAATTAAATATTAAGAAAAGGGCCGATAAAGTTGATTCACGAAACATTAATGATATATCTAACACTACTGCATGCGCCATCTTGCATCTTACTGCATGTAGCATTGTTCTAAACCGTGACATCATATCCGTTTTCGTCATCATGGCGTGATATCACGATATCCAAGATAATCTCTATTTCTACCAAAGATATAATTTTTTTTTCATATTTTCCAGTATATAGAGAAAAGGTAAAAGGATGTTCCATTAAAAGAAGCTTATAATTCCGTCTATAGTTGATGGTCTATAATTAATTTCGTCTATAGTTAAAATGTTTGCAAATCATTGATTTGATATATATAGCGATAGTAAATAATTCAAGAATTAAATTAAATAACTCAATACCTTTTAGCAAAATAACGGCATTCTAATACTTTCCAAAATATTTTTTCAGAGAAAGGATTGATATATTCCTTCAGATAATACTTATGCGGAAAATTCAGAAATTTCTGCGTTTTCAAGAATAAGGGATTATGCTTATGAATAAATACAAATGAATAAAGTCGGCAATTAACATACCTCTCATGGATGCAATAGATTTTCTAGATACAAATTTAAAATTATGCCTAACTTCATTATTTTGATTCATCAAATTTTGAATAAAAATTAAAAACATCATTGCAGCATTTCATTATCATTATCCTCTATTTTAGTTTTCTGAAATTAAAACATGTACTAGTTTGCGTTAAATTAAATGCATTCTAGTATACAGACTCTAAAAAGATTGCTTGGAATTTTCTTTTTAAAAAAACGTCTTCAGCGAAAGGCAAACAGATAAAAAAAATGTTGACATGAGAGAAGAGAATAACTTCAGCCCTCTTATTTTCCTCCTCCTCCTCTTTTATGAGTAACTCTGCTAGACTTTTTTTTTTTCCTTTGTGGATGTGACCTATTCACCTTAGGTCGAACTGAAGTCTCTCCCTAGCCTTAGGTCAAAACACAGGTGACAAAGGGAGTTAACGACTTCGTAGAACTCACCATATAAATGTTGCATTTCGAAGACAAGTTTATTTGCTTTTACTAACTTTCATGTGTTTTTTTTTTACTCGTAAAAATAATTAAACATCGCTTTCTAAATTTTCTTAACTAAATTATGTTATTTTCTAAATGTTCTTGACAAAACTGTTATTTTCTAAATTTTCTAGACTAAACTGTTATTTTCTAAATTTACTAGACTAAGTTGCGTTATTTTCTAAATTTTCTTAATTAAATTGTGTTTGTTTCTAAATTTTCTTAAATAAACTGAGTAATTTTTTAAATTTTCTTTATCAAACTGTTTTATTTTCTAAATTTTTTGAACATTTTTTTTTCTTTTCCTGTGTCTACTTTACTGCCATATTAAAGCATTATAACTTTAAATTCCATTCTTCATAACTAATTTTCCTTTTTTCTATTGAAATGGTATCTATTACCAGGAGTGTAAACGAAAAACAATACATTAAGTGAGAAATGAACTTGTAAAAAATGTATGATTTTAAAATATTAGAATCTTCCTAAGGGATAAATTTTATTATAAATCAATCTCTCTAATTAACCACCTAATTAGATAATGTATCTTAGTTGGGATAATTTATTGCTATTTCAATTTATGCAAAGATACAAAGAACTTGGGGCAATTTAGTGTGCTCAACTGATTTTGCCTTTTAAATTAATTATGAATTCCAGTATCAAAAAATCTGCAGTTTGATGCAGGAAACAGACAAGTTAATATTGATCTATACTTGATAGCAGACAGAACATAATTTGATCTTGAAGAGAGAAAATATTTACACGCTAGTAAAAAGAAAGTATTTAAAAAAATCCAATACTTAATTTTACTCATAACAGATCATAAGAAAAATAGCTTAGATAATTAATAAATAATAATAATAATATATTAAAATAATAATAATATATATTAAAATTAAATAATAATAAAATAATAATATATTTATTTTGGACATAACAAATATACGTTGAAAAAATATACAAATTTAATAACTTTCCTTTTAGTTTCAAACATTCCTTACACTTAAATCTTGTTTGAAATTGCATTTTATTGCCCTAAAAATTTTATATGTTCGTATTATTTTAAGAGGAATTATTTTTAGTTATCTAATATACAAGAAAGAATGTTATAAATATATGCTATCAATTTTAAAAAGAATGATTAGAAATTTTTAAAAATTGTTAATGTTTTAAGACTATATATTTTTATTTAGATTAAAGTATTTTACCATAATTATAGGCTTTTGCCAGCCACTTTAAATGCCTTTTTTATCTGCTTTATCTTCCAAGTTTGTTTCCTACATCAAATGGAAATATGTTCTAATATTTACTCTATTCCAATCTGTATATTTATCGATCAGTTTTAGAAATAAAATCACACATTGGGATTAATAAACCGCGAAATATGAAAAAAATTTAAGACAGTGTTATTTTACATAAAATGTGATGTAACAATGTGAAAATTAAAATATAGAGGTGTTTCTTTATTAAACAGATTAACAAATTTTATAAATTAATATAAAATTGCCTATTGTTGTATATTTCTTAAGGTCTGCATTGTTAAATTTTCAATCAACGTGGATTTTTACAATGAAATTTTTTTTTTCCATTCGTGTTTAATTTTTTTTTAGAAATTTTTGATTTATGACTTGGAGCATCAACAATTCTCCAAGATGAACATTTTTTTATCATTTTTTTAATATAAATAATCTGTAATCGGTAGAAATCATTGTAAATTTTCCCCAACCATTTTGTATAATGCAAATAAAGAATGAATCTTAGTCAACTAACTAGAAACACGAAGCTACATTATTTATGAAAAACATACGAAAAGAGGAAGAGAAAAGAATTTTTAACTAAAAATTAAAAAAACTCAGTGAAATGTTAGTGTTTCTATGATCATTAAATTGAATTTGTAAAGGGGAATTTTTTTCAAAGATTAAATTATTTGATAATAAGAAACTAGATAGAATTTTTATTTTATAGTTAATATCGACTTTTTAATTGATAAAAATTTGAATTAAAGATAGAACTGAATTATAAATATTAATATTTAGTAACAAATTCATGATTTAAAAGGGATTGTATTAACATAATAAATTCATGCATTAAAATAATATAGAATTCAATAAGTATATATTATTCTAATATATGCCACTTACTTTGGGAAATGCAAAGCATTAAAAAAGAATTTGCATCATCAGAAAAAAGAAACCTGAAAGGATTTGAAAACAATACATGAGTAATTTAATAATAGTAGTAATTTAATTCATTTCAAAATTAAATTCATTCAATCATAATTAAGAAATAGGACAAGAAAAGTATAAAGTTTTCTTCGTGAGAAGAGTAATTACTGTAGACAAAATAGTTATATATCCTGGAGGCAGAAAAGAAAATTAGAATAAACACTGGTCCTAATATTTTGAATAGTATTTTGTTATCATTCAAAAATTTGAATATAAAGTGTAATAAATATCAGCACTTCAGAAAAAAAATCACACTATTCATTATTAGTCATGAAAAGTTCAAATACTTCTTTTAAAGTTTAGAAAATAGAGATGGTGTTACTTGTAAAACGATGATATATATTGAATCATAAAATTATAACAATAAAAATGGTCATTACTTTCAGAAAGGATGCACACAAAAATATATGCATTTAAAATCATTACATGTAGATGAAAGATTTGAAGACGTTGAATAAAAAAGACGTTATAACGTTATAATAAAAAATAAATTTATTAAATTCGTAATACATTTGATATTTCAAATCTCTATTAAATTAAATTCTTTTCAGATATATTTGACCTTCAAAAAAGTGGATTTAAGTATCTATACCGATTTATTACTTTAAAATAGCTATTTTCATTTTTTTATTATCAAAGCTCATTTTTTCAATATCACTAATTTTAAAATTTTGTTAGGGAAAATTCATATATACTAACATATCGAATGAAAATTGGTATTACTTTTATGCCTCAATAGTTTCTTTTTTCGCCCTTTTTCTTGAAAGATTCACTTGGATTTTTTAAAAATAGATATTTATTTAAAACAAATTAATATTTCTTAAGCAAATAACTCCTTTTCATTTACCGTTGCTCATTTACAGTTACTCATTTTCATTTACAGTTTCTCATTTTCATTTACCATACATTTTCATTTACCGTTGCTCATTTTCATTTACCATACATTTTCATTTACCATTACTCATTTTCATTTACCATACATTTTCATTTACCATTACTCATTTTCATTTACCATACATTTTCATTTACCATTACTCATTTTCATTTACCAACCAATATTTCAATTAATTTTTATATATAGTGTAAGAATTTCATTGGAGAACACGATTTTACTCTACTTGCTGAAGAAAAAGAATACAGAATTTCTAAAGAACTTTTTCCCCTCCACTACTGGTTGAGAGTCTGCGGCTTTAATACGATAGAATCTCAGCCCGCATTTTATTTTTCTTCTTTTACTCGGCAGAATTTATTGGTTATTTCTCAGCATGCCGTACAATAAAATACGATTTGAATTCAACTCAAAACAAGCCGCGATGGTGGTACGGAATATAAAACCAATAAGACTCCAACCAAATATGTTATCGAGTCAATATAAGCATATCGAGTCTGTATTTGCTTTGAAACGACAGCTCACCGCTCCCCTCCCAGGAATTTTATTTATATATTGCCGTAAATGAAACATTC
The DNA here is from genome assembly GCA_026289955.1 of Argiope argentata. NCBI lineage: Eukaryota > Metazoa > Arthropoda > Arachnida > Araneae > Araneidae > Argiope > Argiope argentata. The sequence continues at coordinate 3,007,139 of JAOUZG010020818.1, forward strand.
AGTTGCCATAAATCTCATGCATTTGAACTAAGTATATCCAAAAGCGTGGGAGACTCATTTTTCAGTCACACGGCAGTACCACAAATAAAATACTTTTTTCCCCTGAATGCTTAGAAGGGGGCTTACTCTTTGCATATATGAAATCCAGACTCAGATCCATTACCTTAAAAGTAAGATAAATGAAATGAGTAACGGGAAAAAAATCTTCATTGTCCATTGCCCAAGCATCAAGGGGTTTCATTTGCTTGATATCCCTTTTTACTCCTGTCTTATTCCACCCTCCCACTGTATTATATACCCCCTTTTCTCCTGGCACGACGCCAAATGTAATAACTCTGCATGGTTTAGAAGAAGTTATCTGAAGTGCATGAGGGAAAAAGTGTTTTAAAGTTGATTTCGATATAACGTTTAAATTACATCCCTGCTTAGATAGCTTTTTTCTTTGTCTTTTTCGGAAATTCTCTTCCTCTCGGTTTATTTAAGTAAGAAAAAGGGGTGGAGAAGGGGGTTGAATTTTTATATGTATATGCGCCTTTCTCGCACAGTCATTCCGATACTGTTATGTAAATATATATAAAGTATCCAAATCTTCTCATCTTGTGGTAAATAATCTCTGATTTTCTTTTAAGAAATGGTTTTCACTTTTAGGATACCAATAGTGCTTTCAGAATTTAAATCAAGTGTAAATAGGAAGGAAGAAAAAGAAAAAAGAAACAAAAAAGGGAAAGAAATTGAAAAGAAAAGTTTATCTTTATAGGTTGGGTTCTGCGTAAAGAAAAAAAAAATGGAAAAAAAAATTTAGTGTCAGTGTTTTAATGCTTGAGAATGGGTTTGGGAAAACAATCAGAAGACATTTATCGAGATGGGGGAATTTTTTGGAGAGAAAAGGAAATCTGCTGTTTTAGTTGTAGAAAAAAATCTAGATAAAAAATAATAAAGGAGTGGGGAAGGAGGGGATAGAAATCAGTGGTTTTACAATTTCATTTCTACTTCTTGTGGGCTTTTTCTTCGAAAATTCCCTACTCTAAACAAGTTTTATCAAGCATTTTAGAAGATCAGAGTACATGCGCCATATCAAAAATAAATATCGGGAAGAGAGAGTTTATCAAGATTTAAAAATTCATTTCAGTATTAAAATTGCTTAGAACAATTCTTTCCTTTATAAGAAGTTTTGTTCTTATTTCGATGTAAATTTTATTTTACAAACGTATTTGTTTGTATTTTAATCTGTTATTCGTTACGTTAACAATATTAAATACCTTCAAAATAATTAAAATATGCCTCTAACTTTTTTTTCTTTTGAGAGTGAATGTTTATCAGGAAGCAAGAAATTATCTTGTACAAACTTGAATATCTCTTACCATCATAAATATCTGTGTCTAATCAATGTACAAAATCTTTATAGTTAAATTCCCACTTGGAAATGCCATAAAAGGAAAATTATTGGACAAAAAGTTATCAAAATGGTAATAATTTACAAAAAAAATTTTTCTGCAAAAAGTTAAGAATTCATCCCTAGTGGATTTGCAATATTGTTAATGAGTATTATTGAGACTAAGCATATTATTGTTATATACAATATTGTTAATGAACACTGGACAAAGAACATCTTGTGAGTGGATGAGACAGGGTTTAAAAAAAATCTTAATAGGAATTTCAACATCCATAATTGTAGGATTTGGACCAAATTAATTAATCCCTTAAGTTATTCACTCAATTCTATTTCATAGATATCATATGGCTTCCACTAAGATATGTTTATCTCATGTTTGGATATGTTTGTAAGGTTTATCTCATATGGTTTATGTTTATCTCAAATCCCGTAGTTTCGGATGTTGAAATTCCTATTTAGATAAAAATGGGTCTAATACATCCACAAGATGTCTCACGTTCGTAACAAGATTGCATATTGCGCTATTACTTGCAAATAGCGACTTCGACTATTTTTTTTGCCAGAAATAAAATTCTGTGTGCTCTTGGATGCTGTTGCCAATTTTATTGTATGTTATTTAATAGTTTCCCTTTTAAAACCATTTGTAAGTGGTAATTTAATTATGAAGACATGGTATATCTCTTCTTAATGTAGTTCTAATTTTTTACATTGTCATCATTTCTTCTATTCTTTTGTTTAGGAAAAATCACATCATTAATTCTTAAAGAAAATTCTCATGTTTTAGGTAAAAATCTTAATTAAGTTTTTTTTTTAAAAAAAAGGATGTTTCTATAATTGAGATTACTAGATACTGCAAATCGATCACTACCTCATTTAATAAATATCTTCAATTTAGATGTAATCTAAGTTTGCTTAATTTAGGAGAAAAATATTCTTTAAGGGATTATTGAGAAGAACAATAGATTTTCAGACCAAATTTTAAAACCCGTACTTAAGAAGAAAGAAAAACAATATCGAAACTTCATCCAGACTTTCGGCACAGACAGCTGTTCAAACTGGGTTCAAATATATTTATGAAAAAGAGATCACTACCAAAAATTCTTCAACGAGCTGATTAGTGTTTTTAAAAATAATTTTTAAAAGACTGATGGTTCTAATTTGTGGTTTCATCAGAAATATTTGATAGACTCATTTATCGAAAAGTATATTATTCTAAATACTAAATGGATATTTTTACACTCTTTCTCTCTCATCCCCCCTTTTTTTATTAGTCTATAAAAGAATCAGCAGGTTTCCTCAAAGTTTTCTCGCATACTTTATAACTAACCTCCCTCCCCAAGCATAAAATTATAGTCCTAGGGGAAGGTCACAAATGCTTTACACGGCAGTAGCGAATAATAGTTTCGTAGTATACATTTTTGGCAATTATTCTTGTATTCAATGCTAAGTTTAGATTTTTTAGAGCTAAATATATAAATATATACGAGCAATTTTAAAGCTTGAATTCAGCAAGCCTTAATCCTACCAAGAAAATAACTCCTAATTATATTAATTTAGCTATCCTGTAAAAGCTTGTTTAGAGAGTTTCTTCTTTTATATCGATACAAAAAAAAATTAGTATTCCTTCCTTTTTATAATGAATTGATCCCCTATAAAGTTGGAAATAATATCCATAAACAGCTAAATGTGATCCTTTTTAAAAGAATACATTAAGTTAGATTTTATGCACTTTCATTGTTTTTCAACTGCAAATCTGTACACGTGATAAGTAAGCTAGTGAAAAGAAATCAAAAAGGAAGAAATTGTTAAAGTTAAATTAGTGATGCAATTTTATCAAAAAAGAATTCACATTGACGCTATTTACTTTTTAGTTAAGCATAAAATTATTCTAAATATATTCAACTTTCTTAAACAAGATTTATCTCTTTAAGTTAAGAAAATGAAATAATTTTTATTAATTAAATACACTTATTCAAACTTAATTTTTAATATGATAAAATGTATGAGTTTGGACAGCATAATCTTAAACAGCTCAATTGTTAAGTAAACAAATATTTTTTTTAAGGGAAATGGTGAATTTATCGTTCGTCTTACGTTCAGTTTCAGATAATTTCTTATTTATTATTAATACACATCTTTATATGTATTATTATGAAGAAAAACATACATTGAAAAAAAAGAATAAAAGAAAAACATACAATAGAAATAATATATATAAAAATGAAAAGTCCTTAGTGTTTTCTTAATTTTTGTGGATTCATTTGTGTCGTTAAATTTATTTTAAAATATTGAAAGGCAATATATATATCAATCATTACATTTAATGCAAATTATAATTTAAAAAACTGAATCAAAATCAGAAAAACATTTAATTTAAAATAGGGTTAAAACGTATGTGTTAGAGAAGTGCTATCTTAAATAATTCTTAATGAACTCTTTAAGACGAATTCGGCTATAACTTCACATTAATCTTCGTTACATGCATTCAGCCAGCCTTAATATTAAGTTATTTCGCTTGATTAAGCTTTCAAAGTCAACACAGCATTGAATATAGTACGACTTATGAAAAATTAATATAATTAGACAGATTTATAAAGAATTAGTATAGTAAGACAGATTTATATTAAAATACAAATTTATATTAAATTAGTATGTGTGTTAGACAAACTTAATTTTAAACTAGAATGTGGAAATGAATGTGGAATGTATTTCTCGCTCAAATTATAGAATCAAAATTTAAGATTATAAAACGAAAACATACATGAAAGCTTACAAATACAACTTTCAAAATCCATGGCTAAATTTTCTACTGTTTGTCATTTTTATATGGTTCTTTGATATAAATTAATTTCTTTTTGGCTGATTTATTAGCTTAACGCTAAATAAAGGTTATTTTGAAGTCTTGTCAAGTAATAAAGAAAACACATGAGATTTTACTTTATTCTCCAATAACAGTTACGTTAGGATATTTAACATTTATTGATTTCCTCCAAATAAATGCTGGGTGGGAATATTTTACCAACAACGACAGATCAAGTGTATAGAAAAAATTCTTTGTGTAAACTAGTCTCGAACCTATGAACTTCGGATAATGAAGCTGAATTTCTACCCAAAGTTTCCTGACTATTTTCACCCTTTCTTAGTCAGTTCGAATCAAACTTAGTAAACTAAACTACGTAAATCCATGTCAAAAAGGTTTATTTAATTTTGTATAAATTTCAAGGCTTTTTAAAGCATATCCACTTTCAAAGTTATCAGTCGAATGCATCTATTAATCCTCATATGAACAAAAATCATTGTGATTATGTATGTAAATACGTTTCACGTCACCTCCCAAGTTACTTAGTCAAATTCAACCAAATTTTTCGCATTTATTATTTGATGCAAGAGAAAAAATACTGTCAATTTTCAAAAATGAATTAAACACTTAATTATTTAAAAATTAATCACCTTTTTGGCTTTTTACTACATTAACTTCAGGGGTAAATTATTCCAGAAGAAATATTTTTAAACCATTTTAAAATTCGAAATTTTATCATTGCTAAGGTATAAATTTTATTTTTTCACAATAATTCTTTCAGTTTTTATTAATTTTTTGAAAATGTAAACGTATAAAAATTAATTTTGAGCTGTTATACTAATATTTTTTTTATTTCTGTTTTATTTTAATGCATATCTTTATAGGAGGCTTTCAATGGTTTCAAAGTAGAAATTTAAGAAATCTTATAAAAACAGGCATAAGTCTCATCGTTCAAACAGAAGCAAGAAAAAGTGACAAATATCTTCAAGGTATGAGAAATTAACCAATGTCTATTTTTTTTTCCTTGCAAAGGCTTCAGTGGAAATAATACAAAAAAAAATCACATCTTAAAATTAAATATATTATCTTTTCAACAATTCCATTTGCATTTTGCGCACTTTTTCGTTCAATTGTTATTTATTCTTAAGAAAATTCAACTCAGATGTGTTTGAAATAAGAAAATGTGTTGATAATTTTTTGTTGGGCAATGTTAATTGGGCTGCTGCAGCCCTATTTTTTTTAAATTTCAATGCATTTCAAAGTAGTTTATACAATAAAAATATTACACATGAAAATTTTAAATATATAATATTAAAATAATATACATGGTCAATTTTAACCGAGTAGCGATAGGTATGAAAAAAAATCATTTACTTTCGAATCATGCCTCAAACGCAAGCATTGACATGCCGATTCCGTTTTTTAACAACACAAGGTAATTTGCATAAGCTTTTGTTTTCGAAACAAAAACAGGAATTAGGAAGTGCTGAAAAGCAAACCATTCGATAACATTTCATATTAAAATAAAATAGTTTCTTTTTAAAATAGAAAATCAAGCTTTTTATTAGTTCTAAATTTAAAAGGAAAATATACATTTTATAAAAAATAATTTCCTTTTTGGTAAATAATTTATAAATGAAATTTCAGCAAAATTTGTTCAGCACAGATTCCTAAATAATGTAAATTGAAAGATTCACTGTTACCCAAGTAATGCATTGTCACTATTTTTGAAATTCTTGAAAATGTAATTAGGGGGAAAGTACTCCCAAGAAAATTCTTATAATTGAATAAAAAATTTCTTCATTCATTTATACATAAATTTATTGAAGGGAAAAAAATTCAAGTAAGCCTGGCATATTCTTACCAATCAAACATTTACTTATCTTGAGTCAAATAATAAACGCTTGAACAAACTGGCAGATTTTGGCTCCCATCTGCTATCTAAACTTCCTTCTCTATTCTTAAAAAAGTGTGATCTCCAAAGTTCACTGCATTTTTATAATTCAACTGTCACTACTTTTAAAATGCTTGAAAATGTGATTAAGGGAAAAGAACTCCAGAAAAATTTCTCATAATTGAATTAAAAAAAAATTCTTCATTCATTCACACATAAATTTATTGGAGGGAAAAAAAATTCAAGTAAGTCTGGAATATTCTTACCAATCAAGCATTTACTTATCCTGAGTCAAATAATAAACGCTCGAACAAACTGGCAGATTTTGGCTCCCATCTGCTATTTAAACTTCCTTCTCTATTCTTAAAAAAGTGTGATCTCCGAAGTTCACCGCATCTTTATAATTAAACATCTTGATCAAACTTTCCGTTCAATTAAATCTCGCTGCGGATGGCATTTCCAAGGCATTAACCAATCACCGCGCACTTCCGCTCAAGCATAACAACGAGTTTTCTTCATTAATGAATAATACACGGGCCAAATTGAACGTAAAACTCTTTCTGAAACTTCTAGAGAATAATTAGAGCTAACGACTTGTAAACAAAACGCGAAAGAAACTTTAAACGCCTTTAGAAAGTTGCAGATAACTTAACCCTTGTCTTTGGTAAGTTTGCCGAAAATAAAAAAATAAAAAATTCAATCTTATAATATAATTTACTGACTTCAATATTTCGCCTGAATTCATTAAGATAAGGCTTAGAATAGCTAAGAATACTTAAGATCAACTCGCAACAAACAAAGTAAACTTCTACCGGGATGGAATTGTTTCAAATCATACAGATTATTGATGAAGTCGAATGGTTCTTAAATTTAATAGATAGGTGTATTTTTCTGGAAGATTTTAATAGAAATTAAAAATTATTTCCAGGAAGTTAATGATAAGGCTTTGATTATAAAATATAGAAAATATTAAGAAAGATAAATTTTATGGTTTTTTTACTAAAAGAAGAAATTGAAAGAAACATCGCAACAAAAGATGATCTAATGAAAGATCTTCTTTTAATGAAAGAAGAGCAACAATTTTAAACTGAAATAATTCCTATATTTATCACATATTTGCCTCTTTTTAACTCCTATTTCTAGATACTTACGCCTTAATTTTAATTAGAACGAAAACTGTAACTTCATCTATTTAAAATTATTTATATACAATGAGGAAATAATTTATTTGCCTTGCGAGGGATATTTCTTTTCATAATATTTATGTGTTTATTTTCTCGAAAAAAGTACAACTTCTTTTTGTGTCTTTCTAGACGTCTTATATTACTACAAACGTAAAAAACCATGCTTGTTTTTCTATAACAGACTCCTGGTTAGAAGGACACTCATGGCAGGTTTTTAACTCTTCATGACCAAGGGTTGGAGTGGGGGTCGTTAGTTTTAATCCTGATTCTATGGAAAATCTATTATCAGTCAATGATCAAATATCTTTTCTTTCTTACAGAAAAGAAATTTGAAATAATCAAATGACAGAAAATTGACGTTTGTCGACGAAAAAAAATGACATTTTCATCAAATGGCAGAATTTTTTAAAGATTCGAAATACATTCCTTTATAACGTTAAAGTAGCTTCAAAAGGGTGCTTCAGTATAGGCAGTCTATACCAAACTGATGTCTGAAAGTTACATAGCGTCATGAGAAAAACTGAGCAACAAAAAAAAAAAACTATTTGAAATTATTGAGCATAATAACAGACAAAAATCTAGAAATATGCAGAGAAAACACTGAGTAAAAAATTAAATGATGAATGGTTACACGCAACTAATGGGTTGGTGAATAATTATCAGGCATTTTAAAATAGGCGTTCATGAAAAAGGAAACATAAAAATTCATCAATAAATTTTTCAAATGATTAATCCGGAGCGTAGTCACCATCTACTGCAATAACAGAACGATGATTGAATAATCCCCATTAAAGTTGTCAGTCAGCATTTCGAGTTGATAAGCTTTTTAACCCCTTCCACGGCTGCCAAAAGTGCCTGGCCATCGAAATCCAATGGTCTATCTCTCCCTGGTTTATTTTCCAAGCTTATGGCACCAGACTTGAAACGGGCAAACCATCCCCTGCTTCAATTTTCACTGCTTGTACCCTCACCATTCGCTTGTTGAGATCGCGAATTGACTGCACTCTTTCCATACTTCATTAACCGTTTGAATGCGGCGATGCTGTATTGCGCTTCACTTGCCGTAAAGGTAAGTATTCTTCCGCACTCAAACGGTTAAAGTGATACAGCATAATATGATGAATATGAGTATTGTTATTGACACGTATTTTTATAACCTAAAAGAATATTTTCATTCATAAATTTATAAAATATTGTTTCTTTTTATTAAAATATAGCACTTCAAAGAAACGCCTTATGAACGAATTATGAATCAACCCAATAGAATTTTTGCCCGAAGATTAATATAGAGCTTTCGATTTGCGTCCATAATAATAGTTATATAAGAAAGTTTGGATATCAGTGTTCAGAAGTCAATATACTCTTAGTTCGGTAAAGATCTTACGAGTATCAGATGAAGATTGTAAATGCCTTATTAAACGTTATAGTACATTTTTTATAGGATTTAAGTCGGATGAGCGTGATTCCATAGGAAGCAGCATTTTTTATTCTAAGTATTGGCTGACGTACGAACCCTGTGAACTCAAGTATTATCTTTTATAAAAAATGAATACTAAACCACACTTCCAAGAAAAAGGTGAGCAAATTTTTCAAGAATACAATTTCTTTGTTATATTAAAATCATAGTGGCACTAGGGTAGTTAACGAAATTAAATCACGGATAGATAGTTTTTATCCTAATCATAGCCTCTGTACGGCTGCAATACATATTCTGTCTGCAATCTGTCTTTTGGATAAACAGTGAAACCTTTTATACACGCAGTTAGTTTAGTTTAGTTATATTAACGTCCTTTAATAAAACAACATTATTTTGTGATGGACCTTATTTTTGAGCCATGATCAGAGGACGAGGACAATATCTGAACTGTCCCCACTCTCCACAACACACCAATGGGAATTCGTTTCTCCCTGATGTATTTAATGTGCACCAGACCCCCTGACACGACAGTTATTCGTCGGGAACGGATCTCGTATTCTGGAATCCTCGAATTTGATGGTGGAAACGGATCTCGAATTCTGGAATCCTCGAATTTGATGGTGGAAACAGGTCTCGAACCCGAAATTCTCAAAATTGATGGTGGAAACGGGTCTCGAACCCGAAATCCTCAAATTTGATGGTGCAAACGGGTCTCTAACCCAAGATTCTCGAATTTGATGGTGGAAACGGATCTCGAATTCTGGAATCCTCGAATTTGATGGTGGAAACGGGTCTCGAACCCGAAATCCCCAAAATTGATGGTGGAAACGGGTCTCGAACCCAAGATTCTCGAATTTGATAGTGGAAATGGGTCTCGAACCTGAAACCCTCAGGCTTAGGAGCCGAGACCTTACCACCTGGCCATCTTTGTTATAATATGTATTTCAACAAAGGATAAATACTTATCCTTAAGAAATACTTATTTGATTCATTTTAATTTTACTTGCTTCATGTTTGAAAAGACAAAATTTTGCAATCGACTTTACACCTACTTCCTGATGTATCAGCCAGAGTTTTAAAATTTTGTAAATTAATCTCCCAGGTGACGCAACAAAATTTTAATTATTTCTGAATATAATTATTAATTCATTAACCTTTTTAAATTTTGATTACGTATTCATGGTATCATCTAGAGTGAATTTGAGAATAAAATTTACTTCATGATCCATTAATATTTAAGAAAATGGACCATAAATTAAAGAATAATAAGTAAAAAGTAGTTAAAACAAAAACAATTTGCTTTTTAGCAATCCAATTAAAAAAATTGCTTCTATTAATTTATTTAAAGTGGAAATTTAAAAAAAAACAGTTAAAATAAATTCGAAAAAATAACTATTTAGGGTTTTAAGAAATTTTATTTCAAAACAATCATTGAATGAAAGTAAACGTTAAAAAATTATGCTGATATGACTTTTATATTTTGGAAGAAATTATAATAATTAAAAAAATATTATTTGTATTCTCTTTTCCTATCTGAATGTAAAAATATTAATTGTGCAGATTTTATTTTTTAAAATTATATAATTATAAAATTATTTGCTACCCAAAAATAAGTAGATTCAGTTATATATATGTATATATAATTTTAATCATAATAAGTTTAGTTTCTTTTATTTATATTTTTCTTAAAGCATTTATTCAGTATTTTAAATATTACTTAATGAGAATTATAAACAAAGACAAGCATTCCTCTCTTTCTGTGACTGCCTTTAAACACATAGATGCAAGTAATCTTCAATAATATTTTGTAATGTAAGAAATGCTGTTTTTCTCCCAAATATTTCTCCCCAATTTAATTTTTTATCTATTACAGATAAATTTTTTTAAAGCCTATAAGTGCTTTAAAAAAATTTTAATGGCAGTTATTAAAATGCATAAAAACGATCTTAGACTTCATTATCTTTAAGTTCTATTTTGAGAAAATAAAGTTTAAAAAAACAGCATAAAAAACAACCCTGTATAAAATATGACCTTGATCATTGTAATTTTTCAATCCCCTATTCAAGGAGAATGAATTTATAACGTTAATGCACGTGCAAAAAAAATTTTGCGACAATTACTTATTGCCGAATGGCAACAGTTAAATGTAAGCAAACCCTCCCTACGAATTTCAAACTGTTTGAGATTTTTTACAGATGCCTCAAATTAAATGCAACGCTTTGCTCATCTAATTAAGGGAAAGACAAAATATTAGAAATTTTCTGGAGATGGTTCACGCGTTGCCAAAAGTACATTCAGTCAGAGGAAAGAAAATATTTAAAAAAATCAAGAAATAAGTTTCAAGCAGAAAAAAAGAGCTTAACGGTTGCTAGATAATTAATAATTATGACTTTCCAATGAAATTTGTGGTTCGTATCTCCCAAAGATCTTACAAAAATGCCTTTGTATTATCTTAAGACACAAAAATTACAATTTTAAATATATCAATTTCATTTCCGTACAATTTATTCCCTTAATTTTAATAAAATTTGTAATTTAATTTCATACACTATCCGTAACAATACTTTTAAATGTAATAATGAAATTAAAATTCATCATCGAAATATTTAAGCGCATGTTTTTTCAATTATTAAATATTTTATAAGATTTTCATATAAATTTTTATTTCATAATATTTAAATTTTTGCTAATAATATGTAAAACTTTGTGTAATATGTAAACTTTACATAATATGTAAAGTTTATTCAATTGAATTGATGCTTTTAAACGTATCAAAAACATAGCGAAATGATTTTTATTGCGTTATTACCTCATTAACCGTTCAGTAAAAAGTCAATCATCTAATCGAAAAACTGATCCCAAAGGATGTTATTTCCAATATATGTTACTCATATTTGGGTGAATAAGCAAATTTTGAAATATTTCGATACGCATGACCAAATGATTTCACTCTGCCAATTTTAGTGCGGCTTACTTAAATTCTAAAAATATATATAATTATCTTTTATTTTATATAAAAATCCTCTCTGACTTTATTTATAATGCAAAATAAGCTTTAATAGAACCCCATCTGTTGCAAACAAATCTTCAATACATTTTGCTCTTTTCAAATTTTAGGTGTTATTTCGGGCATATTGTAACATTATTTCGGGCATATTGTATTTAAAAATCAGAGCCGTTTCTTGAAGAATAGCATTGGTTTTCATGATTATGTGTGTTTCTATTAATCAATGCTTTTTTGTAATCAATGTAAAAACCCTTTAGATTGATTGATTGATTGCGAACAGTAACTGTTAGTATAAGAGTTAAAATTAACTGAATAATAAAGATTAAAACCGCTATTGCTAAAAGATAATTAGCGATTATTAATCATGCTATTAAGTAACTTGAAAGTACAACAAGGAAATAAAATGCATTGGGATAAGTTTAAATAATTATAAAAATATTCTTTTAAGTGTTATGACAGAAACTCAGAAATAAACCATTTATTCATTTGTAATTGTTTCGACTTTCTTTCATTTGCAGCTCAAATATAACACTTCTTGTTATATTTGAAACTATATAACAAAATGTGTTACAAATGTACTTAAAATGAAATAAATGTCTTAATATTTGCCTCATAACACCTCACGTTGAAAGGTTTTACTACAACTTCAAATGCGTCTAAATTGAATCATTACTTTCTTAGCTGCTTAAGCAATAACGCTGACAACATAAAACCCTTAAAGTAAATATCTGAAATGCATTTTACCGCTAACAAAGAAATCGATTGCTCCTAATATACATTCTGATTTTAAGAGCATAACTGTTCAACTAATTAGTTTTTCTCTAAATTAAGAAATCCATATTGTTATAGTATGAGTTATATTAGTTCTCTTAGAAAAATTTAAATTAAAAAGTTAAGTGACCCTATTTTAGTTAAATATCATCATATTTTTTTTGTAAAATTTTAAGAATATTTCAATCTACATATTGAAAATATTTTAGGGGTAAACAATGAGATCCTTTTAAATTTCATTATTTCAAAATTTAATGAAGAATATTTTAAATTTACTGTTTTTTCCTTTTAAGTTACAAAGAATTTTTTTTGTTTTAAAATAACAGTAAATTAAACTTTATTACGAAAATATTTTAATTCAAAAAGGAAAATTCGAACTAAGAGGCAATTGAGCGAGCAAAACTCTTCTTCAATGAAAAAAAAATATTAAAATTCAAAGTTAAAATCTGAAACAAACTAACTAAAAAGAGTACTTTTCTAATGGCAATTTAATTCAGATCACATGATTCGAATAAAAAAAGAAGAGACTTTTCTCTACCATTTTTTTTGACTTTTGATTGTTAAGTAAATTATTTTAATTACTGAAATATCAAAAGATTTTATTCTTTTAGCCTCGATACCTGAATTAATAATAGATTTTAGTTTTAAAAAGGATAATTAAAATACTATAAAAGATCTAAACTGTAATACGCCTTCATGTGATAGGAGAATTAAAATTCTTTGCCATTTCATTTTCTTTTAAGTTTTATCACCGAAACTGATAGAAAACTTAATTAAATTTTGATTCTCTATGCTACCCATCAGTTTAGAATTTTTTTTAAATGCTTTGTTTCAGGTTTAATGTTATTGTTACTGTAATTTTATTATTATAACTACTACTGATAATAATAATACTATATTATTCTATACCATCCAAATAGAAAATTTCTGGAAGTGTATAATTGCAAGTTTAATATTATTCCTAAATTGATGATTATTGTATGTACGTTATCTTCTATCTACAAGTTTTAAAACAAGCTTCAAAATAATTGTTTCAGCTGCACAAGTTTCCTAAAATTTGTGTAGATGATCTACCCTCAGAATATTAATAAATTTGAATATCTACTATAAAAAATGCACATGATGAAATATATTTTGTAATTATTTCTTGTAGTATTATTTTTTTTAATCTATTATTGTTAACTACATTATAAATATCTTTCATAAATATTAAAAACTGAAAGCAATGCATTTTTATGAAGTAGAAACAGAATAATAGAAAAAAAATCTCTTTAGAAAATTATATTAAACCAATAAAATAATAGATAGAAATACTCCAATATTATTAATAACCATTAATTTAATAAAAAGCTTTATGTGTTCCTTTATTGTTATAAATTTTTCATAAGCACAGTTAATATTTTCTTTATATTTTTCAGTGATATTATTGTTATGATAATGTATTGAAATTACATACATTTGTTTCCAGAATAAGCAGAAAGTTTAAGAAAAAACATTTTATGAATGCTCAAATGCTTGCATTTAATATTATTACTGTAATAACTGAAATAAGGAAACTATGAGGTTAAGAAAAAGAGTTTTGAATGCAAAGATATAAAAATGTTTGTTTCAAATGCTTCAGCATTTCGTATTTACATGTAAAATACCTAAAAATTGAGAATAACCCCTTCTCAGTTTTTAGAGAAAGGTATTTATTTTCATTTTATACCACAAAGTAACTTCGAAAACAATCAATTACATTTTTAAAAACTCATTATAAGACTTTACAGATAAATAAAATTTACAGTACAAATATTGCAATGATTATCAATCTATGTAATTTTGATTTGATTTGATTCAATTTCATATTTGATTCGATTAAGAATTATATATGATGAAGAGCGAAATTACTTAAATTATAAAATGAAATAATTCATTTTATAATTATAAAAGAAAAACATGGTTTTTATTTTATGACGAGAATGAAAATTCTCATATCATGCTTTTCTTATTTAGAAATACAATTTTAAAACATTCTTAACATTAATTAAAACTAAGCTTTAAAGCGTAAGACAGAAAACTTTGTTGTTTACATTGGCACTCTTTAATTGCTAAAACGGTAACGATATCTCTGTTGGCTTTCTTTCTTTAAGTATATGAACTAAATTGAAATTATAAATATTTGAAATCTACTTTTAAGACTACTATAATTAGGCTCTACAATAAATTATTTTGAAAGCTACTATTTTGAAATCCATTTTTTTCAAATTTTCAAAATTCAGAATTTCATTGCTATGAGCATTCAGCTAGATGTAATGTCATATAAAGAATTCAATGGTCATCTCAAGTAGACTGAGTATAATTACCGAAAAATAATCAATTTTAAATAACATCAAGATAAAAATTAAATAATTGATACATAGAATAAAGCTTTATATATACATAAACAATCAAAAAAATTATTGTAATATTTCATAATCTGCAGAAAGGCGGCAAATATTTTGATAAAAAATTAACATCATGTATCTCACAATCAATTAATTAAAAACCTATATAAACAGAAGAGAAAATCTTTTTAAAAAACAATAATAAAACTAACCCTCCGACGTCTGAGTTAAGCCTAACGGAGAAGGGAGATGCTGGCGATGCACCCTCTGAACGTCACCCGTGGACGGTAAGAGGCAGTAGGATTGCTCTCCATCTTCCTGAAGATGCTCCTCAATGTCCGTGGAGAAGAAGGGTTCTAAATATGCAAGAGTATTACTGTTGCATCTTTTGTCCGGCAGGAAATGACCACACGGTCATTGCGGTCATTTTCTAGCGTAGAGAGCGACCTCACGGTTGCGGGGGAGAGGCAGGTGGGTTGAGGGAGGCGAGAAAGAACCGTTGCGCGGCCTCAATTGCGCATTTAGTCGCTTCATCGCTTTTCTGCTCTTTTGTTGCTCTCTTTGGAATGTCGAGAGGGAGTTTAGATACAAGACCACGTGGTTCAGCGACCACGCTTCATTCACATGGAAAGAGAGATTAAGCGATTTCATCATCAATGAATTCGCGCGGAAAGCAAAAATATTTCCGGGGGTCATTTTTGTTGGTTCATTTTTTTTCAAAACAGCATCATTTTTGAAAAAGGAATGTCACTGAAATTTTCTGGACATCTAAATAAGTTTTAAAAAAATCTTTTCGCGCATTTTCAATATGAAATGCCCAGTTAATAATTTTTGTAGATTTCTTGAGTTGATTGGTTAAATAAGCTCTTTTTATATTTTATTTTTAATAAAAATGAAAAGTAAAAATAATTGCCATTGAAGATATTTCGAAAATAGTTGTCGATTTTTTAAAGTTGTCGGGAGAAAATAAATAATGATTCGAGAGCCAAATATCCTTATATGAAAATGAATAATATAATAATTTTAGAAATCTTTCAGCATCTTTTATTAAATTTTTCAAATACTTATAATAATCAATATTTGAAGGTATACTTCGAATTAAAAAATTTTCATTTATCTTTCAAGACATGACTATAATAGTTCATAAAGTGAGAATAACAAATAATATTCCGTCATCTTAATGAGAAAAGGGTTTCTTTATTCGATGTTCGAATAGGATTCAATCTTAGAAATATTTTTTTCGGTTGGTTGTTTGTTTTACATTTATTTGTGGCAAAACAACTATGTATAAAACGATGTGTGAAAAATGATGAAGATATAATTAGTAAGTGAATTTAACGGTCTTTACAGAACTAGGTGAAATTAGTTTCTTTGCTAAAAATGCACTTTCTTCTTTAAAATAATTTTAATAAAGTTCCATTTTTTTTTGCAAACATGAAACAATTTTTATAGCTTTTGAAAGTCATCTTATAGTTAATATTCTTAACATTCTACTTGATTATTGTTTCCTTACAATGTTTACGCTGTATTTTTTTAATTGTTAATTGCAGTCTCAACTGTCTTGTTTATATAACTATTATAAATTTATCATTCACATTCAAATAATAATCATATCAAGATGCTTATAGGCTTCTACTTTTCAAGTTTAAAATTAATAATTATCAGTATAAGAAAATAATGACACAAGTAAACGATTCTAAAAGAGTTTACGAAAATTTTTATGTCCTTATAACGTAGTAAAATTAACTAAGAGTCTACGTGCTTTAGATTATTTCATTTAATCATCGGGCTAAATTTATTCAATTTTCATAGCTTTACGGTTCTAAAATTCTTAAACTGGATTTTCATATTTAATATATTCAAGTAATGACATATTATGTAACAAATATTTTGGGAAATAATGAAATTATTTCCAAGTTACATTTAGTTATGTCTTTCAGAAATATATTCCTATCTATATTTGTAAATAATTTATATTTAATTCTATATAAGTGCTACCCAAAATCTTGATCTATGTCACAGATATCATTATTCACATAATACTAATATAGTAAAAAAGCATCCGAAATAATTGTTTTAAAATACAGTTATTGTATATAACTGAATGTTATATACAATAACCTTTTTTCAAGAATTTTAAGGCTTCTTTAAACAACTAACAACAACAAGAAATTCATTTCATTTTATCGTCTGAAAATAAATTAGTTTTTAATAAGATTTGAATTTAAACTTAATCTATTTTCAAAATGGCAAATGTGATTGAGTAAAGAATGTCAATTTATTTGACCTAAGAAATTTTTGCTATAAGAATATATAAATCGTTATGAAATCATTGTTGACCCTTTGCAATCAACTGCTAATCAAAAACAAGAGTATACAAGTAGAATAAAATGTTGAAAACAGGTGGAGAATATATCAGAGACGAATCACGCTTAGGAAAATACCTTATCTACATCGTCATCAGATAAGAGAATTGACACTTAGTAATAGTCAATTTTTAATTAAGGTGTTATAGAATATGTTCTTAAGTGAAAAACGTCGAAACTAAACAACAAAAGAAAGGTGGAAAACAACTAATTAGCTATGTAAAACGATAATGCGTCGTTTAACAATGTCATTATTATTAGTGAATTTCTTACCGTATTCACTTGATACATCATTATGTGACTTTTTTTCAAGGTTGAAATTTTCTCTTTCTGGTCACCATTTTGAAACCATTAATTAAATAAAAGAAAATTTACAACAAATTTTGAAACTGACGCGTGAACAACTTTATCGCGCATTTAAATTGACTGAAATAAACAAGGCAGTAGTGCATTGCAGCTGCAGATTACTTTGAAAGACATGTAATAAATTTTAGCAATAAATTAATATATATTAAGGGACAATTACAAGTACTTTTTATCCCCAATAGTATATAACTAGATTTTAATAAAATTTCTAGTATATGGAAGATTTTTACAGACATATCGGTAGCTATACTCAGAGCGATTCAAATTTCAGTAAGATTTAAAACTGCATTTAAAAAAGGAATTTCGATTTCTTTTATGAAAGCTTACAAAAAAAAAGTCCAGAATAATTTTAAAAACCTTTAACCAAAGACTTTGGAGAATGACTTGAATGGATTCCTATGATAAAGTTCAAGTGAAGAATGGTAAGTCAAGGATGAATGGCGTGGCAAGATTTCAAAAAGTAGAGAATCCAAGGAAATACTTTATTCATTCTTTGAAAAAAATCTGTGAAACTTTCTTCTTTTAGTTTCTACAATTCATTTTGATGTTCCTACATTTCAAACACCGATTCAAACGAAAAATCTTCAATTTTCTTCGCCTAAATTTATGACATTAGAAATTCTAGGCGCAATGGGTATTAGAGATTTCTTCCATTTTGTTACAATGAAAAGGCTGACTGCCTCACAGGGCAAGTTACCAAAAGAAGTATAATTATTCCTGTAAACATTCTAGAATATCACTTTAAAAATGTGTTTAAAAACAAATTCATTGCGATCTAGGATGTAATCAAATGAGTTTGTTACAAAACGCTTCTCCCTTTCCTGTTTGTATGGGATACACTTAAAGATAATTACTTCTTTACGAACTTCAACATTACTCAGTTTTTAAATGAGCCAAGAACTTTCAAGTATTATCTTCATCGATTTCGGCTGTGATCATCCAATAGCTACAGTTGTAAAGTTAGCGGCGAGTAGAATGTTGAACACATTTAACGAGAAGGAAAAAATTTAAGAAAGTAGAACGACTTTGTATAAGTTGGTTTCCTTGTCTGCATAGTATTGTGGACATTCACAGTATTTCGTTATATCAATGATTCCCTTCAGAATTTGTGTGTGCACCTAATTTTAACATTTTTATTCAATCTTTTCATATTGATTGTTTTTATCTGGCAGATTTTCGTGTTTTTCTTTTCTTTTTTTATCCTTTTATCTTGCAGGAGTAATTTTCTTTTTCTTTACTTCTATATTTATTATTCTAAATCTAATCTAAAGCAATGGAAGATATATACAGGAATAATTGATGAATTTAACTTGTATCTCAAATAACATTTGATTAATAGAGTTTAACAATAAAATTAACATTTTGTAATTTTAAATAATTTTTTTTTCCTTTTAGTTTTTTTTGTTAAAGAAATCAGTGTTTTTTAAGTTTCCTTTTTTAAAAAAATGAGGCAGAAGCAAACCTTTTATATTTTAATTACTAGTAATTTTTGAAAAAATATTGAAAAATGTATGCTTAAGATGTATAACACTTGTATTTATAACTCCAACATATTTTGAAGATGAAGTAATAATTACCCCCCCCTTGTCCAAATGTTAATTCGTTTTGATTCTGGGCAATTTTTCCTTTCAGAAAAATGTTTACCAGCTCATATTAGAAATTCTTATAATATAACATTCACAAAGGCTGAACTTTTAGTATTTTCAGTGGTTTTGTGTGAAACAGGAAATCAGAAGAATTTCGGTGGTAAGTTAAGAGAGAAAAGTGAATCAAAATTTCCTCATTTTCTAATATCAAATTCGACAACAATGTTCTGTACAGAAGTAAAAAAAAGTGCATGGAGTTTTACACAATCGTATATATTATAATATAAATATTTATCCGCGACCCTCTCTGCGTTCACACACATGTGAGTTATCTCATCTCTTTCTGTGTAGATGAATTTGTCTAACTGAAGAAAGTCAGCAGCTAACTCATTATATACACGCTAGATTTACCTCCAGAACTGTAATATTATATTATATATATATATATATATATATATATTCTTTTACATTTTCATTCTATTCATTTGTTGAACTGTGCTTAGCACTATGTTAATGTTTGATTAAATATAAGATATAAATTAATACGCAGTATTTCATTATTGACATTTTATTATTTCATGATTCCACATGAGTCCCACATGACATTTTCATGAGTCCACATAAAATAAATATCAAAAATATTATAAAGTTTTTATTCTTTCTATCACGTATTTTATTCTGACCCTAACTTTAACGATATTAGCCAGATAAGAACTTTCTGGCATTACTAAACAAATATTTTAAGCAATAGGGCATTTGTAACTTATCTATCAATTTGAACAATCAAAAAATGCAAATTTTTAGATTAAAGTATTCATACCTCGAAATATCAAAGCTACTTTTAATTTTCAGCAAACAAAAAACTCACGAACATGTTTATATATTTATTGATTTCTTGTTTATTCAAGCGGAAGACAATTAATTCGTTTCTTCTGGATTTCAACAATCAAGATATTGTAACATGATATATATTAGTTGTAACAGTCGACATTTATTTATAAACATGAATGGATGATTTGTAGTTTTATATCAAAAAATAAGTAATTAAATAGAGCATAAATAATTTTCTTTATTTAAGTGAATTTTTCATAATTTCTTACTTGTTATTCTTCCACTTCTTTTTTCTTATTTTAGCATTTGTCACAGTATTTATATTTATCGAAAATAAGATAATTAACCGTTTTCGCTCTAATGAGGGCTCTTACTCACCGTTTAAGACCGTGCATCATTTTGAAATCTTATTTATTATTTGATTATTAAATATACTTTCAGAGAAGTAAGAAGATGCAAATGACTTAAAAGGGAGAATTCAACTTAAAAAAATGTTTCGGAGAAGTCTTTGTATTAGGTGAAAAATTATGCATCTTATTACTTCTCCGTACGCAAAATTACTTCAAAAAAGGGTTAAAGAAAAAAAATCAAATAAAAACATCATATTCGGCAGTGAATTAATAATTAAGTCGCATTTTTCATTTACGGTTTTGAATTTAATGTTGCAGCATCTACTAATAACTTACAAACATTTTGATAATCTTAATAGTATTTATCAAGAGTTTGGGAACCATCATTTTTGTTTAAACGTTTTTACAAGGAAATCGTTCATCATTCAAAATGAACATCATTCACATTTACTTTGAACCACGGTTCCATCTGCAAAGAGGTAACTGTTTATTCTCCAGATTTACTGTTTTAAAATATTAATCGCCATAGAGTTTATATTAATTGGCTAAAAAATATTCATTTGTTATCATGCTTACTAAATGAGGATATATAAACATGATTTGCGTTTTATTATTTTAGTGAATTCTTTTAACATAGTTCTACTTTTTTTGATTGGCGGTCACCAGATCCATTATTGAGTTAATGAAATAATTTATAATAAATGAGCATATATTATGCTTCTTTAAAAAATATCTATTTAAATCTCAACAATTTAAAGAAAGGCCACATTAATCATTTTATATAGTGAGATGCTCAGAGAGTGGGATTAGTGGAGTTGATTGATATCTCAAAGATCAGTCTACTTTGTCAATCCCCTATGACCCCTCATAGCCTTATTAAAAGAACCAGTTGTGGTCACCATCGCCACCCGCTGGTTACTAATGTGTCAATCAATACTCGCAAATCATTTATAGATTTAAAACAGTCAACGATTCGCTCATTTTTGGCAGATGGTGTATTAAAACTTTTTGGCTTATATTTTTTTGATTTATGATTCCTTTGAGAATCCATCAACAAGTTAGGAAATATCTTTCATCTGTAAATATATTGTTTCGTATTTATTTCATGCTAAAACTAGATTATAAATTGATAAATAGAAGAGAAAAAAAACTCGGAAGCTCAAATTAAATTTTAAAAAATAAATTGATTTTATTTTTAAATCTAAAACTGTTAATGAAATAATCTATCAACGCTCTGCAAAACTTTACTTGAAAAAAAAAACAAGAAATAAAATATGTGAGGATATCTTACAATTTTTCTTCATCGCAATCGAATTTTGATTCAAACGCAAAATCTTCCACATTTTATTAATAACATCAAAAAATTAAAATGTTACCCTTCCTATTTATTTGATTCCAGGCTGTTTATTCTTAAAAAAAAAAAAAAAAAAAAAAAAAAAAAGAGTCGCATAAATACATTCGTAGTGAAAACTTGTTTCCTTCGGTAACAATAAAACAGGAAAAACCATCAATTTATTTTAATTCTTAGAAACCCAAAGTGAGAAAATATGGGCGAACCTATAAAGAAGAATACGTCGACTATCCCATATGGCATAAATTTGATTCTGGATTTAATTTAAAAGCTGCCATTTTCTGTGGTCGCCGCGCACCACATATTTTTCATACTTGTGGGCTTCAATTGAAAGACGAACCTACAAATAACACTCTTCATTTCCCCCAACTCTCATTTCAGGGCGAGAAAAAGGGCCCGCGGCTATAAATCCCAATGTGTTTTATCAACTGCTCGCCTCCGACATTGCAGGGAGGGAGCTCCAAAAGATTACGTAACACACTCCTTTCCACAGACGACTTCACAAAATGATGTCCTGGAATTAAAAACGAACGAAGATCAGAAAAAATGATAAGTTCAGGGTACATAGTTGATTTTTTTAACCTCTCGGCCATTTTTTTAAACTTTTTTTTTTATTCTCCCCTCGTTCTACAACAGTGATAAGGGAATGAAAGGGAAGGTTATTATTTTTTTAATTAATAAGAGTGTAATTTAATTCAGAGTTGGCGAGCTATTATAGAAAGTAACTTGTTGTGCTTATGACGATTAAATTATATTATAGCTGATGAGATAAGTAATATTTTTTTTGTCGCCCACATTATTTTTTTAAAGGCGAATCTTTTTTTTTTTTTCTTTTTTCTTCTCATTAGATTCTTTGAGTGCACTAAACGGATGTTAAATGTTTTGGTTGATTGTTCGAGGTTGAAAAGAAACAGATTCCAGTTATGTTGGTCATAAATTAATGAAAAATTAAATCCTGTGCAAAAGTTCTTTGTAGATTTTTTTTATAAACATAATGAGTGCGGTATTCGTTGAGATAATTTAATTTTTTAGAAGCCAAGGAACGGGGGGGAGGGAAAGCAACCTTAATGCGACTCAATGGTAAAATGAGGAACAAAGTAGCTAAAATATATTAATCTTCTCTTTTATGAACAAAATGGTGACGTGAGTACCGATTAAATGCCACTTAAATGCAAAGAGGAAAACACATGCAGAAAGAGATTAAATAAATGAAAAACTGTATCTGAAAAACGCACATAATTATCTCATAATAAGTCATTTTCCAATATTTGACTTTAAAAAAAATCCAGTTCTCACATAGTGTCCATTAATTCTGCAAATTTATGAGATATATTATAAAAGTTCACTCCAAAAACATCATTATTTTTTTCCTTCGTATAATTCTTATTATCACTGGCTTTTTGCAAAATGCGTCTGCTATTTCGATAAGCATTTTTGTGCAAAATAAAAAGATAAAAAAGTATATATCTTCCTAATAAATCTTTCGCCATATATGCTCATATATTGCTTTAAAATATAGATATGGGTTCTTTTTTGTTTTGTTAGTACATTTTTTCCCTAATTTTGTACTTAATCAGTAATTCTATAATTAATTTTAAATTATGTCTAACATCATAACAACTTCGGACACATTGAAGTGAAATGAAAGGAAGTAAATATTATAATGTTAAATTTACATGTCGAGCATACAGGTGAACATTCTGATGACAATTCTTCATTATTTGTGAACTGTCACTGGGTATGATTAAAAAGTTCACTGTCAATATATCTTTTAAATGTTGCAAATATTTTTTCATTACACTCTTTTTTTATTTAATATAAAACAAGTTATATAAAAAAACATTTTTTTTAAAATCAATTCATACTTTGGACATTAGGAAAAATTTATGAAGTTAAAAATTTTTTTATTTTAGTTCCTTTTCATTAACCGTTTGAGTGCGGCGAAGCGCTATTGCTTGCTCTTCACTTGCCGTAAAGGTAAGTATTCTTCCGCACTCAAACGGTTAAATAATTACAATTGTTGTTCTCGTGTTCCACTTTACAACGAATGGAGGGGGTGAACAGCTTTTGAGGGTATGGACCCCTGAGCCCTCGAATAACGATCATCTTTGACTCAGTACCCCAATGGTATAACTCCCGATACGGAGAACTTTGTGACCAGGTTCGAACTCGCAGCACAAAGGATTCGAATCCAACGCCCTGTCAACCAGGCTATCCTGACCTAACAATTACAATTACTATAAAGAATTAATATAAAGGCAAGAAAATTAGTTTTGAATTAATTAATAAAAAATTCATGAATTTATATTTGAAAAAACTGTATTAACATCAAATGTCATCTACTATAAGTTTAAAAAAAATTTACTTGAACTTCATTGGATGAATAGAAAGCACTTTATTAACGACTAAAATTTGAACGATATTATATATATAGTGAGAGTGTGAGCTAATGATAGGAATTGAAAAAAAAAAAACATTCTAAAATCTACTGAAGAGGCCAACAACTCATAGTTAAATATTAATTTTTCCATTTTAGATCTTATTGAATATATTTTAATTTGAAATGTTTACTATCTGTTTCATTTGGTCACTATCATTAAACGTTTCGTGACTGATCAAACGACATTTTTCTAATGAAGTTTCACATCATCATTTAATTATCTGTATATTAGCATTTTATGTATATCGTTTAATTATTCATTCCTGAGAAAAAGTAGAAAATTGTTTCTATTTAAAGTTGGTATCAGTGGAGACGATTTAACTTTATTTATTGCATATAAATTGTGGCATTAATTTAACTGAGATTAACTAACTGAGAACTGAGAGTTGAACGATTTATGTTTTTCAGATCCTTCTTACACAATCAGCTTTACTTTGTCGAATAAAACATTCATAACTTAGTTAATGAAAATTATATATTGATTAAAAGAAATTCAGCCATTGGTAAAATGTTTTCAGTTTAAAAATCTGATATTTTGGATCTCATCAATTGTTTGGTAATTTAGATTTAGGCATGTTTTATTACAAGAACACATGTATATGACAAATTCTCTTGTCCTTATTAGGCATTATTTTATGTATTTAATTATTGTTGACAAAACTCTACAACTTCTAATAACATCGCACATGTGAACAGAACATCATTTCAACTGAGCGAATGCATTTACTGTTTTTGTATTTTCGTTCTGCTTCAAAACTTTTCAACAAACCTTGCATTCAGAAATACTTCACGCTTGGTAATTCTGAAGACTTCCTTCTGTTTCTACTTGCTTCTTTCTAAAATATTTGATTCGAAGCAAACACGAAACTCAAATCAAAATTACTTTCATCAAATGCAAAAGGAATATTTAATATGTTTGTAACACATTAAGCATGTAGTGGGTTATTTTCTCAAGCAATATAAATAAATAAATTTTTAAAAAACCCTCATTGATTTTACAAATGAAATTTAAAATTAAATGTCGAAGTGAATTAACTATCGGCAAATAATTTAACTGATTTTTTATCATAAATTCTAAATGATCTAAGAGTATAAACTTAACACCATGATTATTTGAAGCAATTTTGATTTGAAATAAATTTCTTTCTTTACAAACGATATTTAAGCCGATCAATTAATGAGATTTCGTTCGATAAATAATCTGTAGATGATTGTTTCATATCAAAAATCTGTGGTATTTTCTTGAGTTTCGATTGTTTTATAGTTTTCTGCAGAGTTACTGTCATAATATCAAAAATTTTGTTTTAGAGAATGAAATTTTACTAAAATAAAATTTCATTAAGAAGGTATTGATTTCTATTTTTTATGTAAAATTCACAACCACAACTTAGTTCAATGAAGTTATTTTCTTTTATGGTTAGAAATTATTTAATGTTAAATCGTCATTATTTATTAGTATCTGATAGGAATTATCAAATTTAAAACTTTAAATTAAATGCGCATGTGTGTGTGTGTGTTTTAAAAAATTAAATACTTCCAATGAAATGCTTTTAATTACCAAATATTTTAATAGAACTCTTTAAGTCATTTCTGGTAAGAAATTTACTTTTAAAGGTGATAAAATAATAAAAGAAAGTTTCTTTCTGCCAAAATATATGTATAAGCCAAAATAATGTTGACCAAGAA
Organism: Argiope argentata; assembly: GCA_026289955.1. NCBI lineage: Eukaryota > Metazoa > Arthropoda > Arachnida > Araneae > Araneidae > Argiope > Argiope argentata. The sequence continues at coordinate 3,032,947 of JAOUZG010020818.1, forward strand.
GTGTATATGTAAACAATTCTCATGAAAATGTAATAATGCATACGTAATTTCCACCGCGATGAATTTTATATGCTAATTTTGCAACACAAACTGTTTACATTGCTGGATATTACAATAATATGTATTATAGCATATTGCAACTATGTTCTGGAAATTTAATTCTTTTTCTATATCAAAAACAATTCAAAATTAACGAGAAAAAATAAAAATGGTGTGCATAATCAGTTAAGTAAGATATTTCAACTATTAGAAAACATATTTATTTCTTATTTTGACATATAATTGCATTAACTTATTTTTTTATTGTATTAGAGATGGAATTAAGAATTAAAGTAACTTTGAAAAACTTGAAAGCAATAAACTTTAAGAAAATAAAGTGTGAAATTGAATAAAAAGAAAATTATAATCGCTATTTACAATTCTTCCGGTTTATCTCTTATCAACTTATATCTATATGATCAACTTATTCTGTCATGGTGTTCTATCAACTTATTATATTGTTCTATCAACTGATTTTGTCAGGACGAATTTTTTGAATATTTTAAGGAAAAAAATACGCAATGAAAACGATTCATTTCATGATAACTTTTATAAGTAAATATAAAATTTTTCATAAAATATCTAATTCACACAAAAAAATTTCAATTTCTCAGAATTTATTTAACTTATAATTTTTTTTATTAAAAAGAAGTCAGTACTTTATCAAAAATTAAAATGGGGAATGAACTCCTGAACTTTAATTATTCTGTCTGAATTTCTTTAATTATTTAATTTAAAAAATTTCGTGATAAAGCATTTTAGTTTGTCTTTAAGGAATAAAAAAATATTTAAAAAAAACGGAATAAATGCGTTAATAAAAAATACCCTAACCAACTATTTAAATTACTTTATTCTTAAACGGAAGCATAATTTTCTTTATTTCCTAGTCCTAACTAATAACCGAAATTATTTCCTCTTTTTAAAAATATATAATGTTTCTAAAAGAATCCCAAATGTCATTCGTTCAGAATTTTGTAAGTGTAAAAAAAATTAATATTTAGAAAAAGTCTTGCATATTGATTTATAAATTAAAGTCGTAAAAGGGAAGCTCAAAAATCAAATAAATAAAAATAACAAAACTAGTAATAATAAGTCTTAAATTTTTGGATAGATTCAATAAAATTCTAAAGTTTATCATCGAAACGAAAAAGATAAAAATTCTAAAACCTAAAACGGCTTTGTATATTAAATTGTAAAATCAATTAGTAAATTTAATATCCGCACACACGCACAACACAAACACGTTCACTAGATAAATGTATAACATCGTAATTTTTTTTGAAATTCAGCTTGAAAAAAAAATTCATCTCAATGCTTACTTCCATTTAGGAATAGATGTATTGAGGATTTGCTTCAACAACAAAAAGAAGAAAAAAAAACTGACATTATAGATTCAATTAAAATACTGACATTATAGATTATTACTATTCAGATAATTTAAAGATTTTATATATATGAATATATAAAATCAGTACTTAAGTTTTTAGAAAAAATATTAACAACTGAAATTAGTTAATTTTAAATACATTTCTTAAAACTGTGAAAATCTTTTTTTTAACGAATTATATATTAACGAAAAACTGATGGTTCCTAGATGAAATTATTCAGGAAACTCAAGGAAACGAAACGAAGAGAGCAAGTTGCAATAGTAACTCTTTGCCACGTGCTATTTTTTCCTACCTCAGTTGCGAATTAAGCTTTGGCAGCATTCAGTGCCTTTGGAAAATTCTGGCGCGAATCTCTCGCTTTTTTTTCCACTGAGAGATCTAGCGATAAAAGGCTAGATATGGTAGGCTATTGGCAACCCTGGGGCGGCGCGCATAGCCGCCCTGTACCCGAGCGGCCCGAGCAGCTTCACTTCTATTCACAGCCCGAGCGCGCCCTATCATTGGCTGGCTGTCACGTGATCTCGGAAACTGAAATCCTCCAAGTTCGTTTTATCAATCTAGAAACACAAGCGAAGGAAGCTAGTGCAAAACAGCCCGTTGTAACCCTACGGCGTAAATAAACCAAAAGAAAACTCAAGGAAGAAGCTGCAAAAAATTATTTTTTTCCTTTCAAAGTTTGGAAACCTCGATTAAAATAAGTTCTTTCCCGGCACGCTGCAGAATGTAGGAGTCAACAAATGAAAGTTTAGGGAAGAGTTCCGTGGAAACTTTGACGGTGAGTTCGTTTCTTTTTCCCCGCGCTCTCGCATGCAATCAGCGGCATGGAGTTCGCTCGGGTACCGGTGATTCTCACTTAGCTAGAAAAGCGGCGAAATCTTTGTTATATTAAAGAGATTTCATTTACAAAGTAGTTAGATCTGCATTAAAAAATTGTTCAACGTATTGGCAATATCGATAAGTGTAGCATTTAAATTCAAAGCCAATTCCAACAAACTTGTGCAAATACTGAATGCTATGCTAAAAACTTCTATGACATTGCTTTAGAAGTTTTATAATGTGATGAAATTCGTTAGGTATTTCTTATCAAGAATAACTGAATTTTAAAGAAATACCTTAGAAAGTGCCATGGTATTTATTGCATTAAGATAGTATTTTAACCTACCAGAACAAATTTACTTGTGTTTTGACACTAAGTTTCTGAAGTCAAATTGTCTATTTGTTTTAAAATGCTACATCAGCTGAAAGTGAGAAGTCTTACAAATAGAAGCAACTGATGAACGCTTAAATCTCTTGTGGAACTTTTAAAACGGTAGATCAAAAGATTGTGCAATATATAAAAACCTAACTGTTTAAAGAAAACAGAGATGAGATATCGACAAATATTGAGTAATTTGATGCAATAATTGAATAGATGGCGATTTGTCATACAAAACTTCAAGAAATAAAGTAAAATGGTTTTTTAAAATCAAAAACTGCTATTTATTGAACAAACACGAGAGCATTTTGTTGCCTAAAAAGAACAAATTTCTATCACTATTTACGGTGAAATCCAGAGTTCAGATGTGTGTTTAAGTATCAAAAATTGTTGCAATCAAATAATCGTATTCCTAGTCATTTATTTAAGAAATTCTGTTTTCATATTTATGTTAAGTTCCTATTTAGATTATAATCAAAATTTAAGTTTGTTCTTTAGCTTTTTGAAATTTATATAACTGTGATAGACATTATAACAAACTTTATTGCAAAGGCGAGCAAGTTATTCAATCTTGCAAATCATTGGGCAATAAGAACCTTTTATCAAAAGAAAAAAAATTTATGAACTTCCTCTTCTGTGCAATTGACGTTCGAAAACTGTTGTTCTCGACTAACTGGACCATCACCTCCTTAATATCCTAAAAGGAAGCAAATTTGATGTCTTCATCGGTGAACACTTTATCACCTCTTTCTTTTCTCCTCCCTTGACTTGACCCGGTGAAGTGTTTACCTGTCTGAGGACTCTGGAAACCATGGAAGTAACGTGCGAGAGCGGCTTCATCAATAGCCAGCCATCAATGGCCGAATTTATGACTGCCCTGCCGCACATCAATGAAACGTTTCACCGAGTCTCATCCATCAATGCTTTGCAGCCTTCAGTGCAGCCTCCGCCTTCCCTTTGTCAACTGGAAGTCTCGCCCCAGCCTCCAAGCTCGCTGCACGGTCCCGTGAATGCGTCCCCAAGCCCACCAAGCAAGCAGCATCCCGGGTCAGGACTCAACTCCAATGTAGCCGAATACCCTTGGATGAAAGAAAAGAAAACATCGAGGAAGCAGCACCAAGGTGAGTTACTTCATTTGTGTCATTGAAATCCATTAAGGGCTATTATTAGGGTCGACCTATTCATCATAAGATAGTACTGTCTCTGGGACGTCTGGGGCTCAGTTTACGGGTAAACACTTGCAAAAGTGTTGAGTGTAATTCTTTTTCAATGAACACTTTAGAAAATAAATAGAAGAGACTATTAATCTTAGCGAACTGGTGTGCCGACTTTCGCTTTATTGCGTTGGTGGAAATTCCAGGGATATTTTGTTAAAAAATGTGCTGTAGTTGAGAAGACTTTATGAAGTCCTTAGAGTTAGGTTGGTGGGTTAGATTTGTCTCTTATGAAGGATTAAATATTTTTGATGCTCTTTAATAAGGTACTTATTTTTTCAAAAAAAAAAGTCATCAAAGGAGTCAGATATTTAATGAAATGAAGAAGGGTCTTCATTCGCGTCTTTCATAATTTCCTAAGTAATGTTTATAATGATTTGCCCTGACTATCTCCCTAGATGCCCTTTGGCAGTAAAAAAAAGAGTTATAATCCTGAAACCATAAAATCCATATTAGCTTTCATGATTGTTTTTCTTTGTATTCCGAGAAAAGCTTTGAAAAGAAATGAAAATATATTTTATATTACCGTAATGCATAATGAATGTATTCTAAGTAATATTCTATCAATATATTTTATTTTTATTTAATTTAAAATATCGCCGATTATTGATCTTGGTAATTTAATTTTTGTAATGTACATTTATAAATATTTCAGCTTAAAACTTTGAAATTTAAATTAGTGATTCTACTGATGATTTAGTAATAAAAAATCAAACATTAATAGAACATTTTTTTTATATCCGCCAATAATATTCATTTCCTTGTAAACTGAATAGTGATTATCAAACTTTAAAAAAAGCTTACGCATAACAATAATATTCCTGCGGAATTATTCCATATAGTTCAAACTTAAACGCTCAGGGCTTATTAATGTTTTTATTTAAATTTTGGCGTATAAGTGACAGGTATTCATGACTTTTTGAACTCTCGGTTTGCACAATGCCTCAAAAGCGAATTTTTTTTAAATTCGAACTACGAAACAAATATTTTAGCAAATTCCAAGAATGAATAATTTTATCCTGAAGGATTTAGTGGATTGGTTTTGTTGCAGTTAGAATAGAGGCATGGAGTGAAGCTTTGTTACTCGGGTAAGACATTACTTCTGAGATCGAGAATTTTAACAAAAGCAACTGTGGCTTCGGGTTACAGGGTTACAAAAGTAACCTGGGGGGGGGTTAATATTTTTTTCTCGATATAATAAAGATTGAAGAAATCAGCACCAAGGAAATATTGAATTGTGAAGCTAAATGAAGGATCTGTGAGGTTTTATTGAAACTGGTGTTTTAGAAAAATTTCGTTGGACCTTCTAAGGTTCATTTTGAAAATCATGTTTTTTGACACATAGGACATAACTCAGCTGAAACGGTGTATTTAAACTCTTTTTTTTATGTTAACAAGTACAAATGATCAACACAATCATAAAATATTTATAACGTATAAAATAAATTTTTTCTGTGTTAGTATCGTAACTTATTAATTGTAAGATACAATTTTAGCTGAGCAGATATAGATTTTTTTTATTCCGGAAAATTGTGCTATTTTTTAAATGGACTGGTGGGGTTTAAAAGAAAAAAGAATCATTCGATTCTTTCCGAAGTAAATTTAAGGAGTAACTAATTTAATATAAGGTGGGCAAGAGAGATATTAATTCTAACACATCAATAAATAAGATGTGGAATTTTTATTCTTTAAAGCAATAAGCATTAAAAATCTAGTTTTCGATATTAAATTTATTCCCGCTATATAGCTTTAAATTTTTTAAAAAATTCGGTCAAATCTTTGAAGGAAGAAAGATTGAAATAATTTTTTTGCGTATTCATTTTGGTACAGTTAAAAACGACGAATTATATAATATATCGTTATCTTTAAACTGCTCACGAATCACATCATATTAAGATTTTAATTTTAGAATGAGATATGAATTGTGGTTATTTTTAAAAGCAAAAATACAAGTTTAATGCTGAGAAAAAAAGATAAAAAAAAGATAATACGAAAGAAGATGAAAAAAAAAAAAGTCAAAACAAGAAAAGATCGAATTCAAATAATTTGCTCGAAAACCATTTATGAAACCATTATTCTCTCCTCAAATATAGTTTCATAAATTTTTCATTTACAGAAGTTTAAAAATTTTATACATCAGTGGATTTTGTTAGCTGATTTTCTTTCATCCATTCGGCTCATATGTAGCCCACAGTTTTTTATAAGTTAGGTTCACATGGTTTTGAAATTTTGTATAAATTTCCTGAGCGGGTTATAAACAAAGTTGCAGTAATTATTTTATAAATTAGTGTTCCTTCTTCGTTATAGCTTATATTGCGTTTTGCAAAAATTAATCCAACTTATAATTTTAGATTTGCGGAGTATAGTAAATATTTTGTAACTTGTAAATATATATTTTTATGATTCTGCCAACCGAAGTGATAGCATTGAAATGAATTGGAATGGAAAAATTGTAAGCTTGTTAACAAACAGATAATTGCGAAAAGATATTTAGCTAATGTGATGCCTTAGTCTTCAACTTTATATTGCCTGATAAAGTTCTCTAAAAAATTACCTCCGAAAATTCCATATTCTTAGTAAAAGACGAAAATTGAAATCGACATACGAACTAAAATCCTTACCTTTTCATGTATATATATTATAATTAGCACCACTTTCGCTTGTTTAAATAAAAAACAGCAATTTAATTAATAGATATATATTTTTTTAAAAACCGGATAAGAAAAAAAAATCGTCATTCTAAAGTGTAGTTGCTAAAAAAATTGGTTAGCGGCTAAGAAGATTTCTGCCATTCAATATTATATAATTTTGAAGATTCAGATATAACAAAACAAATTAGTTTTTTTTAAATAAAACTTTTTCAGAATTTAAGAAAACTTTCTAGCTAAAATTAACGCGTTATTTAATAATCTTCAAATTGCTAATTAAAATAGATGAATGTCTACAAAAATTAGGACATTAAATTATTTGAATTAAATTTTCTAATTAAAAAAGGAAGTGAAAAAACAATGTGAATGTTTTTCAGAGTAGACTGTAAACAGACAAGCTTCATTAGCGGCCAAACAGAAGAGAGTATTTGTGTAATTCTAATATTTAAAGAATTGTTAAGAGTGAATTGTTTCACTGTTCATTCGAATTGTTTCACTTTTAACAATTCTTTAAATATTAGAATTACGCAAATACTCTCTTCTGTTTGGCCGCTAGTGAAGCTTGTCTGTTTATAGTCTACTCTTAAAAACATTCACTTTGTTTTTTCAATTCCGTTTTTAATTAGAAAATTTGATTCAAATAATTTAATATGTCCAAGCTCGCATTCAGTTAATTGACGAAGAAGTATTTCAGAATATATATATATATATATATATGAAGAAATTGGGTAATGGAAAAACAAAATCCCCCCCCCCTCATAAATCTTCTAACAATGAATGTGTTAATAAATTAAGAGAAGTAAATAATTTTTTACAAAATTTTCGAATATCTTGAAACAAGAGGAGAAAAAAAAGCTTCTAATTGTGCATTATAAGTGATGAAGTGTTTTACGCATCATTGTAAGAGTTCATTATAATTTAAACGCATCATTATAACTGTTCAAACTGAATATTAGATATAATTTTAAAGAAGATATAGTTTTAATATTACCATAATTTCCAAATTTCTTCTTTTGTTCAAATCATTTTAACTATCGTTTCGCGCAGTGAAATAGAATGCGAACTCATTAGAACATTATTTAACATCTTTTGTTTAAGGATATATCAGAGAAATGTAAAAAAAAACCAAAGATGTCCATTTTAAATCCTTTATGGAAATTTATCTAAAATGTTTAGCAAATTTGTAAAAATAAGCCAGAAAAATTAGAAGCTTTAAAGGAAATTTTTAAGGTTCAAAGAAACAATTTTTAAGGAAAAATTGTTTCTTTTGAACAAAAAATATCCAGCTAATTTGAGATTGTGAAAAAAGTTCAATACTTCATAAAAGAGTATTTTCATTAAGTTTTTTTAACAGTTAAACAGAGAAAAATGTAAGATATTTAGTAAAAACTTCAAATCTAAATACATAAAAGTTCTTGAAAAAAAATTTTGAGAAAAAGTTTTTTTTCAATGGAAATTTTGTTATTTGATAAATCGGAATAACTATCTGTAACATCAAATTTTATACATTTTTAGAACATAAAATACAACAGTCCGTCAGATATGAAGCCAATTTTTCTATGTAACATCACCTCTTCAGTGAAAAAAAAAATATGTCACTGATCATATTAGATTTTTTTATTTGCTCATACATTAACTTTCATTGAATTCTTAAAAATATAATCTCGTATAATCACCTGAATTAAAAATCAACTTTACTCAATTAGGATCATAGGAATAAAAGCTCTAAAGGAATTTGCTTTATTCAGATTAATACATTCATTGAATTTCAAAAGGAAAAAAAACCCTTTAAAATATTTTTTACAGAAAAGGAAATTTTTAACATCCACTTTTAAAAATTACTCTGAAATATTGCTCTCAAAGTCATATTTTTCGGATAAAAAAATAATAATAACTTCCATTCTTTTTGTATTATATAAAACAAAGTAGTCTTTCGAAAATTTGTGAGGAATTTGTTTATGCATTTACATTTGATTTTGAAATAGGAAACAAATTTGGGAATTAACACTGAACGCTAGAAATCGCCAATTTTTTAAAAAAATATTAATAAAATAAACCAGCTGGTTTTTATCATACAATAGAGAATTTAACATTTTATTTCGTAAATTATTAGTTGAGTGTTCATTTTTTAAAAAATAAATACGAGATACATAAATGCTACTAGAAAAAATAAGTATATTTTTTGTAATTTAAAAATTTATACAACACATTTTAAGAAAACTTTCATCATCTCACAAATGTTAAATTTTAAACTCACTTTTACTTATTACTGAATGAAGATTAAACGACAAAGACTTCGAATTAGTAAAATACTTTCTCGATTTTCTGAAGATTTTGAACGTTAGCCAAAGTTATTCAAATTAAATTATTGTTGCAATTATGATTTTAACAAAATATTTGAATAAGGATTCTTTTTATCTTGTGAACAAAACAGTTTAAGAACATAAAAATTTAAAAATTAACATAACAATTTTTAAAAACTAAGGAAAGATTAAGAAAGTGTTAAAAGAATGAAAATAAGAAAAGTATTCAATAAAGTGGAAATTCTGGTCTATCCCTTAATCTTTTAAGGAAGTTTCAACAAACAAATAGTAGTTATCAATTAAGCATACCATTTTAATTCAAATTATTTGTAAAAAATAATTCAAAAAATTTTCTCTGTTCGAGCTTAATTGCTTACAACACACAATGTTTCTATTTATTCTCGGAATCGCGCTGCTGAAGATCACATTCTCTAATTTATTTTTAAATAATAAAAATAATGTTAAAATACTGATTAAACGATAATTAGTCACATTCAAATAAAAATTTATTTAAATTTTTTATAAAATTTGACATTAGAATATGATCGCAATATTAACATTATGAACGCGATTTCAAATCTAGGATGGCAACAACGGGTTTTTAGAGTTCTTATAAGGGATGATATGGATAAGACAATTTTATACAGAATTCAAATTAATCAATTCATGTGAAAAAAAATGTCAATTTCTACCTTTTTTTATTTGAAAAATATTAAATAAAAATGCGCAAATGTTTCAATTTTAATGTATAGAGTTGATAAATCCGGAATTTTCATACAGGCTTCACTATAACCATATTTCAGTTTCTGAAGTAACTGTTTATCTCGGATAAGTTGATCTACTGCTCCATATATAAATAATTTTAAAACAATGTAAACAAATCGGAAATAAATGTTAAATACTTTAAATAAAATATTTTAAACTGCTTTTATTTTTAACTTTAATATGTGAGCAATGATAAACTGTAAGAGAAGAAATAGCAAAGATCGTTTTATATGAAATCCACGTAATAGAATCTCCTTTTTTTACACCCCTCTACCCATTCAGTTGCTACCCTGATTCAATTCCCCCTCTTCCCTACTGCTCTAGGGGGACTCATTTCCTTTGGGTGATGCTGGTTGAGATTGCAGTTTATATCTGACAGTTAGTCTCGGCTCTTTGTACATCTTCTAATGCAGTACTTATATTTATCCGTATTATTACAGAGCATTCATATCTTTTTACGTAACCTTCCTTTGACGCGATTGAATGTAATCAAACAGGCATGAAAAAACAAATAAATACTGTTATTTACCGAAATTAAGTAAGAACTCTGAAATAAAATTGCTTCTCGTATTAAAATATTTTTCTGTATTTTTGATGGTAGTAAAATAAATATAAATATAAAAAACCTTGTGAAATATTTGCAGATATTTCATTTACTGAGATAAATGCCGATCTGGAAAAAGTATAGATATTATACATTATAGCAATTATGCCTATAGTCTATTAATATCCATCATTATTGCAGAGATTTTCTATTCTACTTATCTATCCAAAATCATAGAAAAACGATTTAAGATCAATGATAATTTTGCTTAATTCTTATTCTAGAAGTAAAAATAGTTGTTTAGGGAATAAATTACTTGGCCCTTCTAATTTGATTTTTTTAGACTTATGGACTTATTTTAGACAAAATAGATTTTTTATACCAAATAGACTTATTATAATTAATTTACATAGCATTCTACAAAGAAACTTGTTGACGAAAAAGTAAAGGAGCACCAAAAAGTAAACGTTTTTTATTTTATTATATTTATTTAAAATCATAATTCAATGTCCGTTTTTAAATTTTATTAAGGATTAATTACATGCAATATATAATATTCTATATATCTATGTTTTAAGGTTGATATACGTCGAATTAACAGAATACTAAGCGGAATAAAATAATTTATACAATAAGTTAATCCATAACTTTTTTTCAATATCTTGAAAGCGTCTTTTTTATTAGATATTAATGAGGGAGTAAAAAAAGTAATGTATTGATTAATTAAGTTTATTAATTTAATTTCTACTGAACTTGTAAATAAAAATTACAGAATAGTAGTTCGTATTGATTAGTAAAAATTGTTTTAGACATTTAATTTGTAAAACATGAATTAATGTCCTTTAATTTAGTGTAAAAATGAAGAAATGAATGAGAATTGTTTTTATAATTTCCTAAAAGTTTAAAAATTTAATGACTATTTATTATTTTTTCATTGTATGATCTCTTCATTTCTTTTTCTCAAAATATCATTATTTTTAACTTTTCAAAGTAAAAAATAATGATATTGTGAGATGAAATAAAGGGAAATAGAGGGAATTTTTAATACAAAACTAACTTTTTAACTTAAAAATTAATATTAGAATTAAGAAATCGCACTCAAATTTGTAATAATTCTTCGGCGAAATTTCAAAATCTTCCCCAAAATTTAAACATTTTAAAGTTATTAGTTTGATGTCAGAAAAGAACATAAAACTGTTGAATCTTCATTTTAAAAAATGAAATTTCGCAATGAAACTTATGAAAACGTGTTTAATACAATTCTTTAGAATGCGAGGAAAATTTTTTTTTGAAGATAAGATTAACTTATTTAACAGCAAAACATTTTAGGTAAGCAAATAACATACTCAGCTTATTTTGAACTGCTTGGGAAAAAATTTCAGATTTCTTGGATTATATTTTTCTAACCGAGAAATATGTTTGTCAATTCGTGTTAAAAGATTCTTCAAAATCTAAGATTTTATTATAAGAGGATTCAAAGGAAGAAGTCAATGAAATGAATGAGATGACAGATTCAAATAAATTGCGAACAGTTACATACTTGATGAAGTTTTCTAAAAAAAATATTTATGCTGCAAGATAATTATCTTGATAAGAAAAGTTTACATTCTTTCTTCTTATCGACTTCCCATTTCTATCTACTTAATAAAACGTAGATGAGAAAAGAAAAATAGATAAATTCTATTTATTTAGTTAGTTAGTTCAGCTATTTCATCTCTTTATTATTACAGATCAAATCTAGAAATGATAAAGAAAAGCGTGCTTATTATGAAACATTAAGCTTTATGTAACAAGCTTTTGAATAAATATATGAGTATTATGTAATGAATTGATGCTATTACTTTAAATTTTATTTCTTCTAATAAATACAAGTTCCTCAAGGCTTAGTTCACTAAGCGTAAAGTTCCATTTTGAGATTATGATTATGAAAATTGCGTACAACAGATTTTAAGGCGACTCGCAAATCGTTATTTAATCAGGTTTATCCAGAAAAATATATGAAACTAACCTCTACAATAAAATAAATAAGTTAAATAACTTCCCTTAAAATATCGTGTTTTGAAGAAAAAACAAGAAAAAAATAATAAGTAAATCCCATGTAAATTCATGTAAAGTAAATAGGATTAATCAGGTAATAAGTATTTGTAAATCTATGTATTTCATATTTATTCTTGCAGTTTATGCAATATTATATAAATATTATATATATTGAAGCTAAAAAGTAGAAATATTGACAGTAAAGGATTTTCGCTGTAAAAATGTATACGTAACTTTATACACTGCATCAATTAATTTTAATTTTTTACAATGCATAGAATTTCTCATTTTTAAAATACACAACCTCATGTATTGTATACCCATTAAAAAGGATGAGGATGTGCATAATACAAAGGATGCATACTCGAAATAGTACAATTAAATATCCCTTGTATCTTTTAGTACTTAAAAAAATTATATACATTAAACATCTGTAACCTTTCTGAATTCTCATTGAATCGTTAATGAATTATAATGCATATAATTTCTCATTTTTAAAATAATTACTCTTGTTCTAAATTATATTTAAATACCACAACCTCATGTATTGTATACCCATTAAAAAGGATGAGGATGTGCATGAGGCATACTCGAAATAGCACAATTAAATATCCCTTACATCTTTTACAACCCCAAAAATTATATACATTAAACATCTGTAACCTTTCTGAATTCTCATCGAATCGTTAATGAACTCGATTCCATACACCGAGAGCGAAAACAATCAAATTCTTGTTTATTAAATTATAAAGGAGGGGGGAGGAGAGAAATGGAAAAGAAAACAAAATCGTGCGAGACAAAGTAAAGAAAAGTGGCGGGGAAAAAAATCCCGATGAATTTGAGCCCAAGTGATGACATTCTTCTCCACTGTTACGTGTCAAATCGTGTTAACCACTGTCATGTTTTATTCAGGCTGCTCGAAAGATAGAGGAGCGAAGGTGCAAAGGCAATTTGTAAGTTTTATTTGAACTAGGGGAAGGGGGAAAGATGTCGGAGCTGGAATAAATAAGAAGCAGGAGTAGACTACTTCATCGCAAAGGTTACCAGATTTGGCAAATTCTCGCTTTTACACGTCATTCCTCTCTGAGTGAAAAGAACGGTCTTTTTTCACGCGATCAGTTTCCTCAATGCACGAACTCAGGAATGGAAATCTTGATTTAATTTTTTTTACAAAATATATTTGTATTTGTCATCAAGATATATTAGTTTGAACACCTTTTGTTGATCAAGTAGTAGATATCGCCGTCGTTAAAATACGGCAGAAAGTTTACACAGGTAATTCATTTGTAACTTGAGAAAACAAAGAATTAGACCTGAAATCCAACGCAAAAATGTACCTGACTAGTTAAGAAATTGGTTATATTAGTTTTTAATGGATTATATGATTTCGTAATAGTCATTTTATTACCTTTAGACTCAAAACCATTTCATCAATCATTTGGTGTCAACATAAAACGCTATATAATTATTTTCTAAATATTTCTGATAGAAAATGATATGTAAAATATAAAAATTAAAGATCTGAAATCACTTTTGTTCTATTTATTATATATATTTAGAAACGTTGTAGGTTTTTGTTCAGTATTTTTTTTATTGCAGCAGAATACATAATTTAAATATTTTCATGAAATTTTAGATAAATTCAGGATTTTGTATCGAATATCGAATGATTGATTTATGAGCAAACTACAAGAGTAGAAAGGGAAAGAAAAAGTTTTTGCTTTGTGTTTCTTGAGATTGAATAGACAAAGCTACTAAACTATTGTATTGTAATTGCGAAGGCAAATCATTCCCTTTGGTGGGAAAAAGAAAAAAAAGGAATTTAACATGTTACAGGAAGAAAGTTTTAAATGCTTATCTATTTATTTTCATATCGAATGTGATAATATTTCCTAAGAATTTACTGTTCGCAACCCATCTGTAAAAGTTCTGCACTATTATTGAAAAATAAAACAAAAATGTTGCGACACTTTCAGATATAAAATGCTTATCGTGGTTTAGACGTTTTTAATTAAAGCTCTAAAATACTATAAAATTGTATTGAGTAAATGTTTTTTGTCAGACGGTTAAACATTTGTTATAACAATAATACAAAACTACCTAATTTTAATATATGTGATCTCAAAAAGAAATATAGAATATAATGCAAATAAAATACAGCAGACTAAATATAATTTTACAGTTCTCCTAAACCACCCTTTTTTTATTTTTAAACTTCTTTAATTTTAAATATATAAATCCCTTTTTCTTGTGTTTCACTTTATACACAGCATTTCCTTTACTATTATACACACACACAAATCGAATTTAATTTTATTACGGAATCGTTTTTAGGCCATACAATAAATTCGAATAAATGAATCGTTGAATATTTAAGGACATTTCTAGCATAAAGAAGAAAAGGAAACATTGACTGCTGACTTATCCACTGAATTCGAAAAGATACATTTCAACCCCCCTCCCTTCGGTCCTCTTATGTTAGGCATGAAATATTTAACACAGCAAAAATAATCTTGGTAATAAACGTTTAAACTATTCCAAAACAGAATATATCATAGAATAAATTATTGGTAAGTGATTATGCAAATTCGAAAAAAAAAAAAAGAAATTATAGAAAAATCATCCTCACTTACCTCCCTCCGAATTTAAAGAAAACAACTATCAATAATGAAACTACGAAAAAATAAATAAACTCCCTCAAGCGTGATAAAGGGAATTTACACTCAATATTTTTTAAATCCTATCTACATTATCAAATCCTATCTACAATATCATTTGATATTCTATCTACATTATCAAACTAGCTCTTTTCAAGGAGATTTAGGTAGAAAGAGCAGTTAATTTCCGCGTGTTCCTGGCGATTAAATCCCCAGGACGTCAAGTGGTCAAACCCCCGTCCGAACATCCGGTGATTTTGGCGGGCCCTCCTCGTGTTGCGGCAACCATGGGCAGTGGCCTCCTAGGGTCGACGGAGCAACAACGTTGGCGGTCGGGAAAAGAATCAATCACGGCGAGTGGCTGCCCATCAATCAGCTCCTCGTGACCTCAGGACTCCAGGGTTCCCCATCAACAGCTAGTAAATGCACGCCTGATACTCTTTAAATACCTTTCGATCTTTTCGCGCTTTAGAGATACAATTTTTTTCGCTCTCTCTGTGGGATCATGATCTTGGACGATTAATTTACGGAAGATGTTGGCCAGCAGTTATTTAACACTTGATTTGCCGTCATCTTTAAAGCTACGGGGAATCGGCTCTATAGATCAAGAGTCTTCTTTGAAAGAGCAGTAAGGTCTGATCTTAATGGGGGGGGGGGGGGTAGGGAATATCCAGAATAGACGCGGATTCTCCCTTAACCTAGCCAGACTTTTTTTCTATCTTTGAGATAGTGTGTATATGATAGATTTTTTTTATCCCTTTAAAAACGTTGTTGGATAATTTTTGAAATAATTGATTTGTCGTCGTTTTAAAAATGAGGAATCCGTTTTAGAGATCACGGGATTTCTTGAAAAGAAAAGCACAGTTTATTCTTAATATTAAGAGAGTATCCAAAATAAATGTAAATTCTCAATCAATCCATTGATGGATTTTTCTCTCTCTCCCATAGATGGTGCGCTAATAAATATCGATTCTTTTGGATCCTCAGGGCCCCGACTTAGCCTAGTTGGGGCCCGGGCCAAAAACTTCTTTGGGCCCCTTCTGTTTCATTACATCAGTAATAAAAAAACATTCATTAAAAAAGGAAACCTAAAACAAATTTTCTATTCGATTTGGGGGCCCCTATTTATGCGGGGGCAAGGGGCAACTGCCCTATATGCCCCTGCCTTAGTCAGACCCTGTGGATCCTTATAAATTTCGTCGGACAATTTTTAAAATAATTAATTTAGCAACTGATTTGCTGAAATTTGTTTTTTTTTTTTCTTTTTTCAGATGATAGGTTTTGTTTTAAATGTGGAATAGAGGATATCAAGAGTAGATACAGATAAACTCTTCTACGACCATTTAGTATATTATTTTATTTACGATTTTACTAGCCACAGTATGATTGATTTGTCTAGGACTTTTAAAATATTAGAGGGTATATATTTTCCTATACCATTAAATGGAATTGGTATTATTTGTGTACATATTAGAAGTAAAAATAATGGCTTTGAATCAAAGAAATTAAGCAAATTTTCCTTAAAGCAAAGTGGTTATTACTAGTATACTGAAAGGAAAATTCACCGTGGTTATAAATAATATACTTCTATGATCAAATCAGATAACAATAATTATTTTATTCATGCTTAATTATTTCACGTAATGTATAAAATTATTAGCTAGATAACTACTTTTCTCAATAGGTAAATTATTTCCCAGAAATGCAACAGATAAAAGTATATTACAATAACATATTATTATGTTAATTTTTTATTCAAATTAATTGATTTGTCGAATTCTAAATATTGATAATGAACAATGAGTAATTCGAAAAAGATAAGTTTATCTCTTTTAAATTCATAATGTCAATTTAATTTCACTGTTTAGAGAAACAATCGGTAAAATGCATTAAATAAATTAATTTCAAATCTTCCCAGTTCTTTACTCTGGAAAAGAAAAGTCAAATTCATTGCCGAAAACGATTATTAATCTCTAAAGTCACTTCAAACTCAAACCGGATATTTTAATTCTTGATTTGTAAATTTATTCCTAAACATTAATTAGATTTAAAGGAAGCTCATTAAACGCTTAACAAATGGTTGTTTCGAATTACTTCATTAACCAAATCCTTCATCGATGCTCATGAAAATGGAAATTGTTTGTAACAAAACGCGATTAGCATTGTTTTACCACAAAATTGTGATTTGAATATTGAATTTAATACTTTTGCTAAATTGTTAAAAGTGATACGAAATTCTTATATAAAGTCTCGAAAATTTGAATCTAGATTTTAAACTTTGTTTTTTCTACGCACTCACTCACAGATATTTCATACACGCACGGTCGTTTAAGAGGAAAACTGTTGAATAATACCTTCAATAATACTGATACTACTGATTATTCTATAGGGACCTGACAAATCTCTATAATTCTTTTTTGTTTCACTTTTATTTAAGGTTTTGAAAAATTATTTTTTAATGATACATTTTAACTTCGAAAAGACTCGTTGATTTAAATAAATGTTCAAATCATTGTATATGGTTAACAAATAACTACTGCCAGTAGCATATAAAGGGGAGTCTATTAAAATGATATGTTTGAAAGAATTTTTGTATATGTTCATGCTTCATAAGGTTAAAAAAATAAACAAATTCTTGTGAAATTTATGAAATTCGGGAAAATTCAAATTTTGTTTATTACAAAGGGACAATTATTTGCTCAACATTTCTACTTTTATTTCTGTTTGACTTATACGTTTTGTGATTTTATTGAAGTAGATTCAATATTTATCCAATTTGATCCAAGATTTTTCAAGATTTCAGAATTTTAAAACATTTATAATAAACAATTATGATGTCAAAAAAGTTTGTTTAAAAAATAAATTTTTAGAAAAAGATTTTGTAAAAAGTTCTATATAGTTTTTATTGAAAAAGAAGTAATAGCTCATTTGGAATAAGGAAATTTCTTGAAAAAAATATTATAACATGATTTATAAAGCATATTTTCGGACAAAATTCAAAATATGCCAATATCATTAATTACCTGTAAATTAAAACAATTTAGATCTGTTTCAAATACGTGTGTAAATGATTATGTAAATACCTGAAAATTCTTTACTGATATTAAATATTCTTAAGCCAACTTTATTCTGCTTTGTTACTCTGACGAAAACGAATCCAGTAAAACAACAATAAAAAATTACAAGAAAATATTGAAGTATTCTTCGAACGCAATATCAGAATTAAGAGGGAAAAGATTTCAAGAAAGGTGTTTCAATTTGTCTTCATACTTTTTAAGAATTCAGCTGAAATTTCTGTGTTGAATAGAAGTTCTTTAACCACTCTTTATGATACCTTCTTATATCTGAGAATAGAACAAGACAACTATCAATTTACAGGCGAAATTTACTAGCCTAGAAAGAGTTAAATTGCTAAATAAATAATCTTTAATTTGCTATACTTCTGCTCTAACTATTAAATAGGATTTTTTATTTTCGATTTCAGGAAATACAATCCAAATAAGAATTTCTTTCCTTTCGTATATGTCTGGATTTGAATGCTACGAAATGAACAGAGTTTATTTAAAATTATTTTGTTTCTTTTGGAATGAAGAAAGTAATATATCCAAAGAAAATTTACGAATGAAATCTGCAATGCTCGAAATCAAATAATTACCTTAGTGACAGTGCTTACGATACGCTTGAAGTATTATAATGTATTGACGAAAGTTTGTAATATTTAGCTAATGAAGATAAATGTTTTGTGGATGTGTTGAACTAAATTTAATAACAACGATTTTAGTGAATTTTAAAGAATCCAATAGAATCATTCGTGAATAGTCGAAATTCTATAATTAAATAATCTACAAATCATCCGACTTTCATGTATTTTTTGGGGGGTGATATATGTTTCTAAAGCACCCTAATTCAGAAATATATTCTCCTTAATTCCTTATTCAAGCTTCAAAATGCATAGTTCCCATTACATGTGATTTACAGCAAAACTTAGAATTTTAAATAATAGTATTTAAAATTTCCGAAACAATTTGATACTGCTTTTTTTTTATACACGTTCATTCGACTATCATTAGGAAAACAAAATACATATGTATCAAACTTGTAAGAATTTATAATTCATAGAAACTTGATCCTTCGAATTCAGAAACTAATAAAATAATTTCATAACTTATGAAATACTGTTGTTTAGTTCTATAATTTTCTGTAAATAAAACTTGAAAAATTTTCTTTCTTAAAGTTTCAAAATATTAACATTATTTCTGCTATAGAGGCAGCTAGTTGTTGCTGTCTCTTTCTGTGTCTTTTTTGTCTCTCAAGTTCATATCTGTCAAGACATACAGCTGGTGCCCTCAACGAAGGTTAATACGCTGAATGAACATAAAATACTTCCTCAATTATAGATTTCAAAATTTTCACAAGTTATTTTTGGTTTGTTTCCTTTTTAGCCTCTTTCACTAACTTAGAGAAAGAAAATATAAACTAGATTTCTCAAAGTACTCAATATAGGTTTTCTATGAAACGGTTATCAAGCATTAGCTTGAAAAGCATAAGTATCATTTCATTTTATTATGTACCTCTTTTTAACCCTGAATGCGAGCGGTTGCATGTTAAAATAAGATGTCGTGGCTGTTAGGACAGTTATTTGTGTCCGTAGTCAGTAAAACAAAGGCAAAGAAAAACGACTAAGTATACTTCACGGTCGATTACCAATGGGCCACCCCCATCCTTGCCGTCATGGTCGCTGATCACCGTGTTTTTCCTGACCTGACCACCTTCTTGGATTTCTGATTGGTTGCTTTTGGACATTTGCCCGCTTAGTTGCCATCAGGTGGGAAATGCGTCCCCGAAAAGGGGAAAAAAGTCCAAAAGACCGAAGTAAAAAAATAGACAACGTGATTGGTTGGTGCTAGCTTTGCACCACTGCTCATGAGTAATAGTAGGGTTTCAGTGAGACCTTTTTTTTTTTTAATGTTCAAGGTCGAGTGTCGATGTCGGTTTTTTTCGTCCTGCCATAGAACAGAGAATCGTTGTGTTACTAATACATTGTTTACAGTGCGCAGCCAAGTAAGCAGTAGGATTCCAAGCGGAACTACGTGCTATGTATCACGCAGTTAATTTAATTTCTAGTTTGTATTTTTGCAATCTGATTTTATCAAAGGTAAATATCTGAGATACATATCTCACCCGCAATACTCATGTTTACAACTTTGAAGTTAATGGTTTCATGCATATTTTGACATTGCCACCTATCATTACGGGCGATTCAACAGTGATTGGCGCATAATACGTCAACGCTTCGAAGACGGCTGTAAGTGAGTGGCTTAGTGAAAAAGAAAGCGTAAAAAGTTGCATCTGTCAAAAGTGAGAAAGTCATTTGTTTGCTGATTTCTTGAGTCTCTGTTAAATATTGTATTAAGTTCATTCGATATGAGAGAACTAAACTCCACGCGTTTCAGCTTCGTGTGGATCACTAAAAGTATATAATCAAAAATTTATTTAAAAAAATACACATTGAAAATTTTACTTGCTTAAACATAATTTTGTAATTATTTTATGAATACACCTCCTGAACTACTAATTATTTTATAATAACTTTTAATAGAATATGTAAAACACAACGCAGCAGAAAGCACTTAAAAATTATTTTGCTTTTCATTTTCAAATTATAAAAGCTTTAAGCTTTTCTCAATTGTGAATCTTAAGAGAAATGAAATGGCAAATTTAAATCATAGAATAGAAAGAATCGATGACTATTTGAACTAAAATATGAACATTTTAGAATTTTTGTTTTGACTCTTTCTCTACTGAATTATGTTGCCATCAATTTTCCAAATTCAATTTTGCACCAGTAGTTAAGTTTCCTGGCAAAATAATCCCAGAGAACCCAAAAGAAAAAATTTTAATTAATAGAAATACCTTAATTTAATTATTAAATATTTTTCATTCCTAATTTTAGTTTATATTAACTTCTTGCCATTTTGGTTAAGTTCTCCGTGTTTTTTAGAATACCATCGGCAAAAATAGCCAAATTACGAAAATATAATCCAGATTTAAATGGTACTTATAAGTACCGTTAGTAGATAAAGGGTAAAAAAAACTTTGCACTTCTTTAATTGCTTATGAAACACAACAAACCATTCTTCTAAGTCTTTTAACGAATTTTGATAAGTAAAATAGCCTTTAGAAATCATTTACCATTTAAAAAAATTTTAATGACTTTAAATTAATTTTATGAATAAGGGTTGATGTAAAAATCATTGAAATTAACATTTCAGGAAAATTTACTAGATGATTAAATTATTTGGAATTAAAAATTCTATATAACTTTCTCTCAAATTCTTACCAAGTCCTCCATAGTCAATTTCTATGCAAAAGAAAACACCATTCTTCCCGTCATTAAATTCTTAAGGATCAGAAAGTTTTATGTTTCATCTGCAGTTGTAGGCACGTTATCTCACAAAAAAATTATCCGATAACATAATATCTCATTTTTTCAGCAAAAACTAAGAAGTATGTATACTCTAATAAAATTATTTTTGATTTAATTGGTAAAAATAAAATACGTAAACATTTATAGACAAAGCTAAATTTAATTAACAATTCAAATTACTTAGTTAGAATGCAATACTTTGGTTTCCAAGATTTTTAATACTTGAAGAGATCAATACATTATATGCAATGGACGCATTGATTGTATATTCTCACTATTAATCGATTGTGTGTGAGTGTACTTAAATAAGTGATTACGTTTTAGTATGTAATATACTTCGGTATCTTTGATCTATTGGATTTCTTAATTAAGTAAAAAGGCGCGTCCTTTTATTTACCGCAATTTGATGCTGATGATGTCTTGTCCGCTTTTTACTGCGGAAAGAGGGGTGCAGTAGCTTCTGAGAGTATGGACTCCTGAGCCCCCAAGGGTAGAAGTCTGACTTCTAGCTCATGTGAGGATGAAACACACATCAACACGTTTGCACAGCCCCTTTTTAGAGGGGGGGGGGGCACATTCACACATCTTACAGATACAATACATAAGAACAACCATGTCCAAGAAGGGACTCGAACCCGGGACTCCCAGAACACGAGGAAGGCACGCTACCTCAGTGCCATAAAGGCGGCTATCACACTTAAATAAATAAATAAGAGAAAATATAAAGAATTTCAGTTGGTTCATCTTCGTTGTCTTAGATTTTATTTGTGTGCGCCTTTTCATTTTATTTACGCCCTCCCCCTCCAAAAAAAAAAAAAAAGACAAGAATGTTCACACAAACACAATTTTAGAAAAGAGTCGGTAAACCAAAAGAAATGAATGTAGCTTGCCGATAACTAAACGCATGACCGAGTTTCAAATGATAAAGAAAATTGAAATAGACTAAAAAAAAAAGAAAAAAAATACATAAGATAAAGTCAGATAACTCATTTTCATTTCAGTTTGGTGTAGATGGTCTGAGAAAAAAAGCAACTTAAATAAAATAAAAAAAAAGTTTCGATGAAAATGTTCGGAACTAAAAAGAAATGCCTACGACAAAAGTTGCACATTCCATTGTTCTCGAATGTATTCAAATATTCGAGATTCAAGTAAACATTACTTGAGTCCTCAGAGCGTTAAATTCACACCTGATTGGCTGATGTGGAACTGAAATTCGCAGCAATACTAGCGCAGTGGGATTATAAAATGCGTGGGAAAGACCTTTTTTGCGCAGTTGTTTCTACCTGAATTTAATGAATACGTCTGATTATTTGTAATCTGTGACTTAAAATAAAATTACATGTTTTGAAGTATTAACGGTTTTTAAATTGCTTTCGATTGCACTTAATAACTTTATTACTCTCTTTTTTTTAATGTTATTTATGCAACGGAAATAAAAGCAACATTTTTTTTATTGCATTTAAATCGTTAAAACAAAGAAAACAATAGAAAGACTGAAATAGTGGAATTTATTTCTCAGAATTTCTTTGTATTGATTTTATTTGTGTAAGAATTTATTCATTACGCTGTTCAGATAAAGATTTTTATTAAAAATAGAACGTGTTTTATATATGGAGTCTTCAATAAAAAAAATAAACAAGTTATTTACAAAAAGTAATTAAAGTAATGAGTAATGTTAAAAATTTCAACTAATTTTTGTTTGACGTAATTCCGTAGTGTATGAGATTAAATTTTAAATTAAATGTGACTAAATAAGACATAAAAAAGCTTTTTTTAATGAAATAATCTTTTATAAGTGCATTAAAAAACAAATTAAATTTTTGCCGAAAATTGTTCTTTAAAACAAAAATTGAAAAGTATGATGCGCAGATAAACATACTATAAAAAATAAACTGTAATTGTAATTTAACTACAATTAATTATTATATTGTATATATTTAAAGTTTCGCAGGTATCGTTTATTATAATTCAATTTTTTCTGTATAACTTTTGGTGGCAGGCGCACTATCTTTGTTTTAATATCAGATTTTTGAAGAAAAAAAATTATTTTAAAATAGTCTGATAAAAGGAAGATTTTGATGTTTTTTAAATATTTATTTCAATTATTTTTAACTCTAATATTCATTACATTTCAGTAGAATAATTGCTATTGAATTCTGTTTTATCAATTAATTATATTATATATATAATATAATATAATTATTGAATATTTTATTTCCTATATTCGTGTGGTTTCACTTATTCTAAAATCAGATATTTTAATTCTTACGCTCTTAGAGTGATTTTACATTCTAAGAAAAACTCTGATTCGCTCTTTCTAATTTTATTCTTTATTATTTTTTTAATTCACCAAATATTTGTAATACACTCTTTTAAAGGTACGAATTGCTTAGCTATAATTGGAATCCGCCGTATTTTTTAAATATTTTATTGCCTTACTAATTAATATTATTGTGAAACCATTTCTTCATTCAACTATAATGCCCGGAAATCAAAACCCTGAGTTCAAAAAATCAAGGTTTTAACTCAAAAATCCGCAAATCGGCAGATCGAATGTTTACTTTTATTAAAAAAACAGCCATCATCTGTAATTAGAAGAATAACTTCAGAATAGCCAATTTCCCTTGATCTAAATTTCAAAATAATTAAAAATCTAACAGATGATTTACTTCTAAAAATATTACATTATCATCGGAAATATACAACTTTAAAAAACAAAAGCACAAGAAATCGAAGACAATCGAATACAAAATTCTACCTTTTAAAGTACGAAACAAATTAAGTTAAATAGGAGTACATAAAAATGTATGTAAATATGCGAAAAAAGAAAGCTACAACGAAAGGTTAATTCAAGAAAATTCATGTATCAATTGAGGAGGGGAAAAAATTGTTCTTCTGAAGGATCAGTCGCTTATAAATTTGATTCATGCCTTAGCATTTAACACCAATAACCTTACCTTCTAAAACATTCTTATTATATAATTTTTTACTTCTGTAAAATGTTTCCTGTTAAATTCCTTTAAAAAAGCTCTCTAGTAAACAGTTCCTGGCTATTATGGCTTTTCATGAATGTGGCCATCAGTAGCGGATTTATATATTTATGACCGTCATTTATATATTTTATTTTATGAGGTCATCTTTTAATAAACTGCTTATTATAATTTCACACTTTAGCGAATTTTTAATACGTAAATGCTAAAATTTAGGTTAATATTTCTTTTTTTTTGTTTGACACCAAATATTTGCTTTTAGGTAACTATTATGGACTTCAGATTTCCTGGCATCCACGTTCGGTTTTTGAATATTGAGAAAATCGAACAATTAAGTGAGAGCAAATGAAAGTAAAAATTTGACTAATTATATTTGATAAAGTTTTGATATCATTCTAATATTTCATTATTCTTAGTTCGCCAAAAAATATGAATTCTATTTATATTTGGCAATATACAAAATAAAGCTATTTAATTAACCTGCCTCCGGCCCTAAGCAGCTGACTAAGTCGCATACCCGACACTGATGGTATAGTCGCATATCCAACACCGATAGCATAATCTTATACCCAATTCTGATGGCATAGTCGTATATAATACTGATGACATAGTCGTACATCCGATACTGATGGCTTCATAGCGTTTCAATAGTGCGCCTCTTCAAAAGTCAATATCTTTGAAGAGGCGCACTATTGAAACAGGATGATGAGGATAATTCCAAAATTAGACAATACTTTGCTATCAGGAATATATTTTAAGTGCTCTCTGCTCAGGGTTCTATTATTTTTATTTTCTTTTTATCTATAAAATTATTTTTTCTCTTCTTTCCGTTATAATGCTTTAAAAGTATTAACTATCTATTTAATGATTTAAAAAATATTAAAATAGAATAGAAATTTGATCTAATTTTCATTAATCAAAGACACGAGATGATTGAGAAAAAAACTAAGTTATGAAGTACGGTAAAAGGAAAATTTCATAAGTTAATTTGGCATAGTATATGCGTTTGTGTCAAGGATTCAGTTTCACACTGATAGCTTCGCTTCGCCTCTAATCTCTATTTCACCTCATGGATATCTCCTAATAATTAAGGGATGTTTATTCAGGTCGAAGCAAAACAGCTTATATCTAAACAGCTGGAGTTATTCCTATTGTTCAAGGTAGAAAAATGCTTTAAATGATGTTTGTCCCGTGAGTCAATAAATACACTTGTGAGCGAATTATGAAGTCTAAATTTTCATACATTATCTTATTGAATAAAATAATTATAAACGATAATTTTAATAAAAAAATAATTTCACTCTTTTGCAGCCAGAACTATAGTTATTTTGAGTTAAAGTTTCGAATATGATTAGCGATTTTAGACTCTTTCTATTGTTTCCTTTAAAGGAAATCAGTTTTCTTGAAAAGGTCGTTGGTGTTCTAAAATAATGGAGTTCAAAGTTTCATAATTCATTAAATTTTGATTGCTCTAGTGCAGAAATTTTTATTTAAAATGCTAGCGTGTAATTTTTTTTAATTAAATAGGACTAATATGACCAAAGGACTGTATAAAAATTAATTTTCATTAATTTTTCATAGCTATATTCATTGATTGAAACTGTATAGGTAATTTTAAGTATTCTTGACTTTGAAAGTATTTTAATCAAAATTATTTAATGTATTTGAAATTATATACCTATCTTTAAAGGCCCAGAAATTAACTTATTAACATGATTTTAGTGGACACCCTGTATATTATAGAAGAAAAATTTCGTCCGATATATTAAAGACACCAAACAAATATTTTCAAACTTACTAAATTAAAAAAACTTACTAAGATAAAAAAAATAAAGAAATCGATATAAAAATCTGAAAGGTTATTCAGCATCCCAGCTGAAAGATGAACTATATATTTCCAAAAAATTTTCTATGTGACGAAATCAATATCATATAAACAATTACACAATATCTTAAAATATATTTTTGAAAACAGAATTTTTTACCATAAATCAAGATAAGTAATCCCACGACGTAGCGCAGAAAATGAATCGTGGGTATTATGAGTATTTTTCAAGAAGTAGAGATTATAATTATTTGTTGCACTAGTGTTTCATTGCATTATGAAATATAGGAATTATGGTAGTATTAAAAATAATACATTGTTTTGTGCAGATGCTATATTAGCCATATGAAAAGATTTATAGAAAAGTATATTCAAAGCTTATATACGCTGTTCCCATCATTAAATAGATTAAAAAAATTCTTTACTGGTTAACTTATATATCTATATCATTCTTGAGGATGTTTAAAACCTAAGAAAATTAATCCTAGTGCAGTTAATTTCAAATAACCTGCAGAAATAAAATTTGCCAAAGAAGTTTGAAAGTAAAGTTTTCCAAATGGCAGTTATTTTCAGCCACAAAATAGAAAATGTGAACAAAAAAAATCAATTGTTATGGCAATTCCAATACCAAATACCTGATTGCATTAATTAATTGACCATATTAAGTGAATCAGAATTTTTCTACCTTTTAAATGAAGGCTTATTTTTCAGTCGTTCCTAATTGATGCAAAAAAAATCATATAGAATTTTTTTCATGTTTTTGGTAGAAAGTATTTAACTGCAATACAACATTTCCCATTTCGGGAAGGAAATATTAATATGGACAGTTCAAAGGAAAAACATTCAGTAGTTCAAAATAATTCAAACGAGTGATCCGTGTACCATAAACAAATGGTCTTTCATAAGGAATAAAGCGAAATATTTTCTATGTGATTCTTTTCCTTTTATAGGTTAGGCTTGATGTTTAATTTCAAATAGATTCTATTTAATACAAATTAGTTTCCTTTAGAGCAATTTCAATAATTTTCAAATATATTTAACATTGAACAAGTTTTGGAGGAAGATATTTACCTATTTAGTTATTATTGGAGAATAACGTGAATAACAAAGATGGGTAATGACAACAAGAACAAGAAGAAAAACTTTAATTTGTGGAACGTGTTTCAAATCTAAGGTACTTGTTTTGCAATTGCTAATTTATATAGAATGAAGCAATGCGCGCGAGGTACACAAATGATACTTACGTATTATATCGTCCAAATTTATTGCCAAATTTGAAGTCAACGCCAATGAGTTGCCGAACCACCAATTATGGCAATCCGGCAATGGTGTAATCCGTTGATCTTTATCGCCAAATTTAAATCCGACGCCAAAAAGTTACTAAACTATTGGCGATTGTTGGCGAAGACGGTATTATAAGTAAATCTCTTTCAGCTTACTTAGCATGCTTCATTTCGAGATTAATCTAAATTGGTCTCACTTGTGGCATTTTTAATGGCCTTCAAGTAATATTTGGCACGCAACAAGTTAGGGGGGTTGACTTATGTTCTCGGGTGAAATGCGGCATGAAAATGAAACAATTTGGAGAGTGAGGGAAAAATCAATCAGACAAAAGGCAGTCCGTCGCCATCCGTGGCACGAATTATTAACGAGATTGGGAGGCGCGTCCATCTTCGTGGACCACCGAATTCGATGAGAATTTAAGAGCGACAGGTAACAACGTTTCCAACAAATGTTCCGAGCCAACACTATCAAGTGAGTAAAATGATGGATACAGTACTTAGTGAGAGCTTCTTACTTGACATTCACTTCGTCACTCTTAATTACTCCACTCTCTTCATCACAAAAACCAATCTGTCACGGTAGCTTCCAAGCAGGAATCTCACCTGCTTTATCTTCTCTACTGACAAGAGCTGATATTTTATGGCCCTTTTATTGCCCAGACACAGACTATCGAAATTCAGACCCACTTTTTGTTTGAATCCCTTCTCTTCATCACCTACTTTCCCGCATCCCCTGATAGGCATCTCGCTGAAGGCATCTTTTTGTTTCCTATTAATCTTCTCATCAGCCACTGGAGAAAAAGCGGTTTTAGGCAGTGCTCGCCATTAAAAATGTTCTTTCGTTTGGATGGACAGTTTTGAAAACAAAGGTGTAAAACGATTAATGATGGTAGAGCCGATGGGGAATGTTATAGACTTGCAGTATATAATTTAAGCCTAAAGACTTCCAACTAAGATGTGTTTACTTAGATTTCAAATTAACGCAGGTTTCGGTTTCATTTTAACTTCGTTTAAGAACTTAAAGGTGAGGTTCATTGGTTATTAAATTAATGTGTATTTTTAAAATCTTTTATGTGTTCTTTACATGCAACATAAATCAAGGAAACGTAATTAAGATTTTGTAGGTTGTGTTGATTTTAAGTTGGTCTAAAAAATACATAAAAGACACACAAAGATAAAAGTGTGGATTTAATTGATAAATATATAATAAATGGAAATTGATCTATCGTATCTTTCCAAGGTAATCATTAATAAATTAAATTCTAAAATCAAAACAATTAATGATGGTAAAGTCTATGTGGAAGGTTATAGACTTGCTAATTAAAGCCTAAAAACTCCCTAATAGGATGTATTTACTTAGCTTTCAAATCAACTTAGGAAATGTAGAGTTGGTTTTATTTTAACTTCGTTTAAGAACTTTATGGTGAGGAAGAAATATTACATGAAGCTCATTGGTTATTAAATCAATGCATATTTTTTTTACGTTTACTTTACATGCAACATTAATAAAGGAAACGCACTTAAAACTTTGAAGGCTATTTTGATTTTAAGTTCGTCTACAATATACCTAAAATCCATACAAAGATAAAAGGATGAATTTAATTGATAAATAGCTATTCATTAGAAATTAACCTAAAATCTTTCCAACGTAATACTTTAAAAATAAAATTTAAAATAAAAATGTTTAATGATGGAAATGGATCTATCGTTTTCCCAAGGTAATGCTTAACAAATTAAATTTTAAAATCGAAGCGATTAATGATGGTAAAGCCGATAGGGAATGTTATAGACTTGCAGTACATAACAACTAGGATGCATTTACTTGGCTTTCAAATTAACGTAAGAAATATAGAGAAGGTTTCGATTTTTTATTTTGGCATTTTTTTTCAGCCCTCAAAGAATTCACTGATAAAATTTTATTTAAAAATAATGGCATAGCCTTTTTATTAATTCCTACAATTAAATTATACTCTCCCTATATATATTTATATAATTTGCCCAAATTTTCAATATCATTAATAAAATACTTTTTATTGATAAACTCAGACAGATTCACACACATATAATAAAAGTTCAAACACATTTTTTTAAAACTTGTAGTGGATGACACTTGATGTTAATACAGTTTTTTCAAATATTAACTCATTAATTAAATTAATTTTGAATTCTTTCAATAGAGTTTTTGCGGTTTGTAATGAAATTTGAAATCAACAAGCAGTAGTTCAATCGGTAAAATGCAAGGATTTCAGTATTTTCACGTGAAGGTTAAGAAAGCGAGTTCAATTTTTGAAAAACATTAATTTTTTGACATTTTTTTTTTAATTTTTGCTTTAAGTATATGTTTTATCCGAATGACTTTAGAGTGTGGGTTAGCTGTTGTGGATTAGTGGATAAAGTGTAGGATTTTTCTCAAAAAATAAAATTGCAGGCATTTTAAACCTCCGGTTCAATTCCGATTTCTCATCTTAAAACCTTTGTCATCAATTGTTTATCACTTCTCCTACCTAACATTAATATTGAGCTACTTGTCAAAAAGGAGAAAGGAATTTCACTTTCTATTTTGCCACTTAATATTGTGATTCTATCATAAGTTTATATTAATTGTAATTATTTAATCAAAAACAACGGAAATAAAAAATTTCTATGTTGACCTAAGAAGGAATCGAATTTAATTTTTTTTATATTACTTGTTTATTTTAAAATTATATTTGTTAAATACTTGAGAAATAAACTTATTATTGAATTAAATCGATTGAGATAGTCGGTCGAATTACTACTGACGTATTAAATAATTGGAAAGACAATTACCTTCCACTTACAATCAAGTCCAATCACATCGATGAAGGTCACCAGCATCAGATTACTGCTATCAGGAGATAAACATTGTGAATTAGAATTCACTGTTCGTACAGGATTAATTTTTATCATTATTATTTTTTTCCATTCCATAATTTCACATTTTTTAACAATTTTTCTCATCTTAAGTTTTACATTCCATTTGGTTTGCCTTCTCTACAGAGCGGTTTTATAAGTTAAAAGGTTATATATGAATATGCAAAGTCGTAAGACGAAACTAATTTAATTACTTGGAAATCCACCAGGATTTAATTTCCTCCGTAGCAGTCTAAAACTAATGCTTTGATTGAAACACTCTCATTAGTATGAAAGTTGAAAGGAAATCATACATTCTGCAACAAGAATATTATACGCAGTTACGAATATTAATCCTAAATCTAATGTTTTTAAAAATTAATTTTTTAATTATTTTTTTTAATCTTTCAACACACTTTGTTTATCTGTTATCTGTTTTACTAGATATTTACATTGATTTTGCTATTATATTGCATCTTTCTAACACATTAATTATGAAAACTTACATTTCTCTAAGTTACCTAATTAAAAAAAAACTTATAACAATACATTTATCATGTATTAACTGTGAACACGGAAACTATTTTAAATCAAAACTGATGAATAATCCGTTATTAAAAGGTAAAAATCGATTTGTTTTGTCATTTAAGTTGAATTGAATATTTTTCAATGATAGAAATCTTTTTTAAACTCATTTAAAGAGATGTTCGAATAAAAAAATATCAGTGATATTGATAAAAATTTTGATAAAAAAATAGTTAAATTAAGTTTAGTTAGCTTATATTAAAACACCGTTGTAAAAAGCAGCACCAGGGCTATTTTGGAATGAACCTCGTATTTCTGAGCCGTGGTCAGATGATGAGGACGACACACGAGCTGGTACTCACTGTCTACAAATACCACACCAGTGGGAGGACGTTTGGGCTGACAGATTTAACGTGCGAAAGACACGCTTACACGATTTGTTCTTTGGGGGAATCGGATCTTTAACCTGAGACCCTACGGCTCATGGTCAACGCGGCCATAGTTAAATAAAAAATTTATTGTTAGGGAAAACAACCCTTATTTCTTATGCATTTATTAAACATAAATAAATGCAAGGGCATATATTATTCCCTAATTATATAAATCACTTTATTAGATTTTCCTTTTATTTAATTATATGATGATTATGAAAATGTAATTTAATGCAAAATTAAAAATTCAGTTAGGATTAAAAATAACTGGTAAATGCTTAATAGTAAGAATATTAACGCAGACATATATTGATTAAATTTATCTATTCAAATTTTTATTTTTAACTACTTCGAGTATAAAAAACATGTTTGACTTGCGCGCTCAGATAAGAAACTTTTAATATTCAGTATTGTAATTAACTCACTGATAAGTAAAGGTTAAAAATTAATACTCGATAAAAAAATAACACTTTCATGGACACATGTATCAGGTACAATTAAGTTGTTACATAAAAAGAGATAAAATGAATTCTCAATACAGATAACATCACAGAATTAAGATTTCAAAGAAATTAGTACACAAAGCAGTTAGAGCAAATTTTATTACTCTAAATTAAGCCCGATTTTTATTCTATTTTAATAAACATCATTTATTCGCTGATTTATTTGTAAATAAACATAGCTTGCGGAGCTGAATTGAGTTCTCAATTGTTTGCAGCACAGTTTCATCAACATAATCATTATCAGACATCAGTAAACAATAGAAGACACAACATTATCCTGGATTTATATTTTTGATGCGATATTTCAGTAAATTGAGGTTTTTGAGACATTTCAACATATATGTACTCAATAGAGATAAATTGGTGTAGTGATATAGAAATCATGTAACTGGCATGCAAGATGGTTTTTATTCTTAAACGCAATGGAATAAACATTGTTAAATGAAAATCACGTTTTTAATTTTGATTAGTTATCATTTTGTAGTAATTAGATCATTATCAGTCATCAATAAACTATCGGAATCACAACTTCTTGCATTTATAATTTTGATTATATATTTCTGGAAATTGAGGTTTTTGAGACATTTCAACATATATGTACACAATAGAGATCAGTTAGTATAATGCTTTATAAATCATGTAATTACCATGTAAGATCATTTTTATCTTTAAATGCAATGGAATAAACATTATTAAATGAAAATATCGTTTCTGATTTTGATAGTTATTTATCATTTTGTAGTAATTAGATCATTATCAGTCATCAGTGAACTATTGAAGTCACTGCATTTTGGCCTTGCAATTACATTTTTGATTAGATATTTCAGGAAATTGGAGACATTTCAACATATATGTACTTAATAGAGATCAATTAGTGTAGTGAAATAGAAATCATGTAATTAGAATGCAAGATCTTTTTTTTTATACGTAATGGTAAAAACATTAAATGAAAATCGCATTTTTGATTTTGATAGTTATTTATCAGTCTTCAGTAATTAGTTCTTTCATACGGGAACTTTTTTAAGTCTACGGTTGGGTATTTAGCTCTTTTAAAAATTCAGTTTAGATATAAACAAGCAGATATGCTCGTTGATGATGAAAGCTCTCGTTAGCTGGTAGCCATCTTTTTACTTTATTTTATTCAAAAAATAAGAAAGAGGATTGGTTATATGTGCATTTAGATAATCACTTGTTGGGAAATGACTTTTAAATGGTGTATGATCATTTATTCTATTTATATATCATGGAGAGTAGCTCATTTGTTTGTCCGTTAATTTCTTCACCTGTTTTGTAGATATTTTAAGTTCATTTCATCCTACGAATTAATTACCTGCAAATCTTCTCATTAAATTCCACTATCACCTAACATACTGGAGATTGCATCTTTATATATATGCTTGGCTCCCTTGCAAAATGTTTTTTTTAGAAATGATTAAAATCATTTAAAATGTATTAATTATTTTTATGACAGCAATAATTTCCCAAATATTAACTGCATTGTTGCAATGCGATTACAAAAAATAAGTATAGTAATTTGCTTCTCTATGTTTTAATAAACAAAGAGTACTAAAAAATAGTTTTTCATGTAATTTTTTTCGAAATATATGCCTTAAAAAATGTCAAATTAGTAATACAACTTGTGCATATTTACTATTAATTTTAAAAGTCAAAACCTCATTCAGAGGTTTTGACTTTTTTATTAACTGACAACAAGCATGTTAAATTCAATATTTGAAATATTATTTCTAGTATTATAACAATGTGTCTCAAAATTAAAATGATAATAATAAACTCTCATTTATTTGGTACTTATTGATCAGCTTCGAATTCTGTTTACTTAATTCTATGCAAACCAGATAAAATTCTATACTCATTAAAATTTGTGACTTCTTTCCCCACAGATCAATTTACTTAAAAATTAACATAATATTATCACGCCACTTTGATATCCATGATATATTTTTGATATTTTCCATTAATACTTAAAATATTCTTTTAAAAACACTAATTATATTCTTACAAAAAATTTTTTTAGAGATAGAATGCCTATGAAACTGTAAGAACAAATAAAAAGCACATTTGAATACGTATTAACAAAATAAAAATTTTATAGGATCTTTTTACATGTATGAATAAAATATCAACATAAGAATATCCTTACTTTTATGCAATAAAATCATTTAATATATGCTATCTCGCTTCTAATAATTATCTAGAAAGTCATTTCAAAAACAACTTCGATTTATGTTCTGTAGCTCTAGCTCACTTGCAAAAATCGCCGAATCGTAATGCATAGATTTTGATCATCATTTCTTTGTGTCCCCCCCCGTCTTTCCTCTCAGATGTTGTCTTTTTTATAGTCAATTAGTTTTAAAATATAAAAGAAAATTTCTCTTTTAAATAACTTTTTTATCCCGATTAAATCCAAGAAAAACACTTAAAAAAGTCTTCAATTGTAAATTTTAAGGTGCTTATAAGTAGAAATAATTTAAACTCCAATGTAAATGTCATATTTGTTTTACAAATAGATTTAAGCTTTTTAACAACTCATAGAATTTAACTGTATTCTTTTGTTATAATCAAAAGTTTGTTTTAAGAATTTTTTGGTATCAGAATCGGTACATGTAAATGCAAAATTTCATTTTTGCTGATCGATTAATTAAAGATATAAAAAGTATGACGACATATTACCCTTTACTTCTCTTACCATTTTTTTAAAGGAGTGCTATCTGAGTTTATAGATGAGAATAAAGTCATGCGATATGAATTAAAAATTAGTATTAAAATGCGTCATGAGCTTACAAAAAGTAGCTCTCTCCATTTATTATGATAAATTTATTAAGAATTCCGATGCAGAAATGAAAAATACAAGCTTTTAAAAACGAGATTTTACTTTAAAAAATGTATTAAAAAATGAAAGAAATAACTATTCAAAATCAATCGTAGAAATTTAAAAATTATTCTTGCAGTTGATTGGATTTTTTTAAATTAAAAAAATTACTCTGATATTCATTTAAAAAAACAAACTCATGTTATATAACTTTGATTATAACTTTCGAGTGCGTGTTTTAATGTTTACATCTGTCTATACATTAAGACGACTGGGGAAAATAATCAAAACCTGGACACACGCAATCCAATCCAACGTACATGAATGCGTACAAAAAGTAATTCTTGGAATAAAGAGAGGTTAAAATGCAAAGAAGTTATAATCAAACAGAATCTTATTTTAATATACATCCAGCTTTATATTGACTTAAGAATAACCGTTTTATGACTGAATTATAGCGAAGTAACCAAAGCACCAAGTGTTTAACAGAAAAAAAAATATTTAATCACTTAATTGTTTCGTAATTATTATACTTTTCTGCGTCTTTATTTTAATAAAGACTGTGGCATGCATATTTATCTTTAGTTCTACCAAATTTAAATGTTCAAAAAGGAAATTATAACTTTCTTTTTTTTTTTTTTCGCTTTGGTTTTTTTCAAATGCCAAGCAATTACATCATGAATCAATTTAATGGCTTTATTAAGACAACCTCCGAACTATAAGTTCATCTTAAAATCGGGGATAAATAGGTTCAGAGAACCTTTTGAATGACTTTATAGAGGTTTTACTGACCTTGAGAAAGCTGTAATTTCAAAGAACTGACTTAACGATTATTATTATGAGAGGACTTATGTCAGTTTTATTACATATTTAATGTAAACATGTGATTGTGATTAACCTTCTTTGAAGACCTGTCTTTATTTATTTATACATATAACTGGGCAAAACTCGTCTCTGTAATAATTCTTACATCTATATAAATACAAAAAAAATCATTCAAAAGACTACTGAAGTCAGATTAAATATAAAGAAATGCTGTGGTTATTAATTTCTCTGGATTTTCAAGAGAAAGGGGAACTGTTTTTATCAGCTTTAAATGATCCCAGTCAAAAAAAGAAAAGTAACAGATAAGAAAAAAATGTCATTAATGTTAACCCTTTCCGTGAGAAAACCTTTTATGAACCAAACCAGCGTTCTTCTATTTTATTTCGATCGCCATTTATTTATTAAGAAACGTTCTTTTTTAATATCATTCGAATGCTTTTTTAAATTTATTTCAAGTCTTTTTTTTTCTTTAAGAGGATATTATTCTATTCAACACAATCTCAATTTTTTTGAAATTTTAGTATCTTCTGAATCTTTATTATTTGTCAACTTTTGAAAATAATGAAATATGTTAAAACAATTCCCAGAATTAAATTTTAATAAATTGTTAAGTCAATATAAAGACACAAGGCAAAGTTTTTAATTTGTATCGTTCAGAATGGCATTTATTTCAGGTTAAGAGAAGATTCAAAAATTGATTAATCAAATGATTCTTAGACTATTATTAAAGATAATTTAAAACAATTGTTGAAATCTATAGTTCCGAAATGTGTTATTAGAAATACATCAGGGAAATTTAAACTGAAGCCTTCTTTTAAATGAAAACTAAAAGCTGATGTTAAATGGAATAAATATATATTTTAAATACCGAGGATTTAGGAAAAAAGGCGGCATTCAAGCAATATTTCAGTAAACTGAACCAGGCATAAAATTGATTCATTGTTCTGTAATTTTGATTAATATCTAAGAAAGACTACAGATAATCCAATTTGGTGAAAATCTGGAATTGATAAAATGTTTTAAGCTGTATGTTGCCTTGGCAATTTCTTGAAAAATCTAAATATGCATAAATGTGTTATGATTTAAATAATATACACAGTTGCTGGTCTTGGCTTCTTTTGAATTAGCACAAGGCCATGTTTAAATTTCAGAAATTCTACGTCAATCGAAGGAGTGTTTCTGAAGTGGATTTTATTTTAGCGAAATCTCAGCTTGTTGTTAACGTTATTGGTATATTATTCTTAAATTATTATTATGTTTTTCTTTTGTGATAATCTTTCTTTAGTTAAAATTCAATCTTTTGCTCGAAATTGTGATATTTGTTTTCTCTATATTCTATGCATGCTTGAAACAAATTAAATATGTACGAATTTTTTTAAAAAATCTGGTATATAAAGTATATAAAGAGAAAGTATTAATAACAAATTAAAAATGTATGCAATTTTTTTAAAAAAATCTGGTATATAAAGTATATAAAGAGAAAGTATTAATAACAAATTAAAAATGTATGCAATTTTTTTAAAAAAATCTGGTATATAAAGTATATAAAGAGAAAGTGTTGTTATTCAAAAAATAACTCGATATTTTCTCGAATCTACACATTTCAGACCTTCTCGAATCCAAAACACACACACACACACACACACACACACACACACACACACACACACA
>JAOUZG010020818.1:3069927-3091447 GCA_026289955.1 Argiope argentata
CACACACACACACACACACACACACACACACACACACACACACACACGTTATAGGAATTATGTCTTTCTGTCTGTCCGAGAAAATATGTTGGTTTCACTTTACGATTACAAGGAAACATGAAATTATAAAATGCAAAGGGGTAGGAAGAAAAAATTTGGAATGCAGGTTTAGCAATTGTAATTTAAACCAAATCAAATTTGAAGCCAAATCCATAAATGTGTTGAAAGTCTGTCAGTCTATACTTTTATGACCAAGTAAATGCTGTAACTCAAACATTGACTTATATGTATATAATTTGGTATGCGATTTGTGACTATAATATGTCTACATTGTAACAACATTTGTAGATACAATGCGATTTCTGTGTCAAATTTTGGTTTTTCAGTCTAAAGTGGAAAAGTTTCTCAAATACACATTTGGTGTTTTGGTGATTGCGCATTAATCGCATCCCAGCGATTAAGCGCAAAAGAAATACCCACCACTTGCACGCTAATATGATCTTTTTTCCTATTATTCATAAATTCCATGAAGATAATAAAACAAATTAAGTTCCGAGGAGGGAAAGGAATACTCCTATTGTCTTGGTTTGCTTTTTAACACTTTTGTTTAACTTGATTTGTTTCATTTCTCTAAGATAGTATTTTATAATCGGTATTATTCATTTCCTAATACTCTAAGGTTTCGACATTTTGTACTCTTGCGACGCACAACGGAAGACTTTAAAAAGAATTAACTCAATTATCAGTTAATCAAATATATTAATAAATTTTCATTATATATGTTAATGCTAAGGAACGCCGTCCGGTAAAGAATTTGAAAGAAATGTTTCAAGATTCTATAACATTTGTAATCAAGAATTATAAATTAAAGATTGAAAAATAGAAACAAATTAAATTAGAAACAAGCCTACAGTGATCTACCTTATTGTATGCATTAGTCTTAATTTCCATTTGTATTAAATATTTACTAAATCAAAAAAATTAAAGAAAAGGAAAACGGCATTGAATCCTTTTGGGATTTAACTTCATAGGAAAATTTCTTCTATTTTAAGAATAAATCTTGCGATGGATTTTTTTTTTCATTTTATGGTTCAATTATTTTTATTCAAAAAAATTAGTCAATGGAAATAAAATAACTGACTTATTAAATTTTTTCAGGATACAAAACAACAGAATGACTTTAGAATTTTGTGTAAATCGGAAGTAAATATGTTGCTCTAACGTGACTGGATAATTTTGTTCTATTTAATTTTATTTGAAAATTCTTGAATTTGGCGAATACTTAACGACAATTGTAACATGAGAAAATTAATACATTATGTGGAGTTTATACGCAAATTAATATGAAAAATAAGTAAAAAGTAATTATATAAGTATTTTCATTATTTCATAATTAGTATAAAAGCTTTAGAACAAGTGTTTGTAAAAAAAAAATTAATTTCATTCCTCCCCCTATAATCACTTTTTATGCTTTTAATGCGGAATTTCAACCTAGGATTAAAGTTTAGAGAAACGTTTCTCCTAACTTTTAAGTAAATTATAATTAAACTAAAACGGGAAACAATAAGGCTAATTTTTCATTTTGATTTCATTTTCATTATAAAATGAAGAAAAACAAGCGCATGAATATAGTATATTAAGATTCAATGAAAAATGAAGAAAAAAAAGTTCAAACTAATTTTCTAAAGGTTTTTAATATTTCCTAACCAGTATCAAATATTTAGAACTGTTTCCGATAAAATGTGAGTTAAGCAAATATTTGTTTATATTTTTTAATAGTTTTCTACGTCGAATTTGAAGCTGGAATTTTAACTTAAAGGTTCTCCACCTAATTTTCATAAAAATAAAATATAAAACACTAAAACATGATTTTTTACTTAATAAAAATAAATAAACCGCGGTTTTGATACTCAAGAATTATTATGGATAAGGGCTTCGTAAATATATTTTGCTTGGGGGTTTCTTTTCAGTTATGGTGAAAAAATTCATCTATTAATAAATATTACTCATTCGCGATCTGTTAAAATACAAAAGCAGTATAATTAAATTTATGAAAATAAATAATTAAATGAAACATGAATTAAATTATCTGAAGAAATTTAGTTTATTTAGGACATTTAGATACAATTTTTTAAGTGATTTAAATCAAGTTGTCAGCTCTTATCATATTTTACATATTGATGTTTAAAATGATGAGATATCAGTGTTTTTGCAATACCCAAATCCATTTCTTGACCCCATTTTAAGTCAAAATTCTTAGATAAAAAGTCATGATATAGGACAGAAGTTCTTTAGTTTTGAATCATAACCTTAAGTAGGGTAGCTTAGAAAAATATTACTGCGAAACGTTTCTTTAGATATTGTTTCGACAATATTTATTGACAGGAATAATTCAGAAAATTGAAAGGATTGAAAAAATTCTCAAAATTTACTCAACTGTTATTTATTCATTCATTTTTTTTCCTTGGTATTTATTTCATTCATTTTTTTTTCACATTTACTTTTTTCATTGTTAAATATTTCATTTATTTTCATATTCATTATTTTTTCATCGTTACTTATTTTATTCATTTTTATATCCATTCATTTTTTCAACTTTACTTATTTTATTCATTTTTACATTCATTCATTTTTTCAACGTTACTTATTTTATTTATTTTTATATTCATTTTTCACCATTATTTATTTTATTCATTCATTTATTTTTTTACCATTCTTTCTTTCATTTTCATAATCATTCATTTTTCCCCCTTCATAGTTATCAATTAAAAATTTTTATCTTTTCGGAATCAATAGGTTTTTTCTGGCAGAAATAAGATCCTGATTGATAAGAATGAAAGAAAACCTGAATTAAATATTTCTGTACGAAAACAATGCCTCTATTCTGTTTAATTAGGTCTAACTATCAGTGCCTTTTTTTCTTGTTCCTTAGTATGCGTATGCATGCTAACATCAAACAAT
This sequence comes from Argiope argentata, assembly GCA_026289955.1. Taxonomy (NCBI): domain Eukaryota; kingdom Metazoa; phylum Arthropoda; class Arachnida; order Araneae; family Araneidae; genus Argiope; species Argiope argentata. The sequence continues at coordinate 3,072,889 of JAOUZG010020818.1, forward strand.
AAAATCGAAATGTTTACTTTCTCCAAGTATCTTGTGGTTGAAATTTTTCTGTTTCTCTTTCAAAACTGTTTGTGCAACTTTTCTTTTGCGATATAACCCAGCAACATTCCACAACAAGGAGTCTTTAGGTCTCCGAAACCATCCGTCACAAATACCGCGCTCCAAATTCGGGATCGTTATTTATAGACTACTAGTGCCTTCACGGTAGTGTGCAGCAACGGCTAAAACGGAGTTCGTTACTGGACCCGAAATACACCCAGAGCTAGTGAAAAAAAATTAAATAGAAGAAGGAAAAAAAATAAAAAATAAGAGGGAAAAACTAGAAGGGGGAAAATAAAAAAAATATAAACGACTTCGAGAATTAAGACGCAGGGCGACAAGAGGAGGGGGAAAAAAAAGATCCGGAAAGAAACGACAGGGTGTCATACTTGTCGGCTATGTAGTCTTAACCTTTCCAGGACACAGTGTATCTTCAGTGGTAGAAAAGAGATTAATGGTTTATAGCCTACAGAGCTCGGAGATAGTCTTTTTGCATTGACTAAGTGCAGATTTTGCGGAAAACCTTTGGGCGTGCTGACATATATTACGACAGTTTTCAGTCTAGTAGGCATAGACATTTTCAGTAGCTTGTCAACGCTAATGTTGGGGATTTTCAATATTTCTTTTTATTCCCGGTCTTATTTGTTTTTAAAGCACTTAGGGAAAATCATAATAAAAAGAATAAGAAAGATATGAATGTTAATTGTGTTTGATTAATTAAAAGGAACATTACGCCACATGCAGTTTCTGTTCGTAAATGAAAAGTCTGATGTAAACGAGAATTAATTTTTGCAAAAGAGTTATTACTTATAGGAAACACAAAATCGATAAAATACGTGTCCAAAGTTATTTTAAATCAGATACAAAGTAATAATTATGGTTTCTAAAGTTTATATTGATATAATTTACATTTTAACGAGTTAATAACCTTCATGACTACATTTAAAAAGATAATACATAATTATAACTTTGTAAATGAATCACGAATATTACAATTTTAATAAATGGAGCAAGAAGTATGCTTGACTGTAGATTTAGAACACGTAACATAATTAATGTGGAACACCGAAGATAATGTCAATTCTTAAGATAGCATATTTTATAATTAACATTGCAGTGAAAGAATAAGATGTGAAGAGAAAATTGTATTTAATAAAGAAGAATAATTTACTTTATTATATTTTCAATTAAAAAACAAGTAATATAAAAAAATTAAGTCAATTCTTAATTAGGTCAGCATTGAATTTTATTTTAATTACTTTTTATTAAATATTTACAATTAATATAAATAATTTATCGAAAAAATCATCGCTTTTCGCAAGAATCGAAAACGCATTCTTCACCCTCACTTGAAACATACGAAAATCCTTGCATTTTACAGATTGAGCTGCTGCCTGTTGATTTCAATTTTCATTACAAACTGCTAAAATTCTATTTAAAGTATTGAAAATTAATCACATTTAATTAATAAATTAAAATTTGAAAAAACTGTATTAACATCAAGTGTCACCCACTACAAGTTTTAAAAAATGTATTTGAACTTGAGTGGATGAATAAAAGTATTTCATTAGATTGAAAATTTGAATATTATATATTATATATATATAGGAAGAGTGCGGACTAATAATAGGAATTGATACTCCCCCCTCTACGGTTTCTTTAAATGGCAAATTTAGATTCTTGATTCAAACACCATATAATTTGTTCTCACTCTTTCACCGTTAGTTTATATTTCATCGCTATTTCCAATATCAAACGTTTTATTCTATGAATAAATTTTTGAATTTATCCATTTAATATTTTCTTTCCAAAAAAATGATTCAAATAATTTTAGATATTTTTAACGTTCTCTATATTACCTTTCTGTCCTAATTTCGGTGTTTTCATTTTAAATCCACTAAAATAATTTTAAATTACTAGAATGGCTCTAGAATATATTACAAGTTGTGAAAAGAAAATTGATCTAACAAAGATGAAAGTCTTTTCTGATTCTTTTGTTCTTAAATTAGTTTTTCGTGATTGACAATGCTATTAGGGCTGATAGACTTATTACATATTAAAAAACATTTGATCCTCGTAGTGAACGAACAGTTTTGATGCTACATGCTCAGTATTTTAATTCGAACATATTTAATTTTTCTGTTTAAATTGCATAGAAAGCAAAAAATGTACTCATTTACAGGTGCTAAAGACGATCGAAAGAATCATGTGCAATGCCTAATATTTTGTATTTTGTGACTAAATTTATATAAGATTTCATTTATTTACTTTTATCTAAACATTTGAATTCAAATGCAGGATTTTTTAATTCCTGCTTGATTTTGTCGCAATTTGCTTTAAAAGTAGATTATGTTCCATAATAATATTCGTATCCATCCGTTAATACATTCGTGAATGTGATCGTTCCATTATTATTCATTTTCTTTGCGATACAAAGTAGTATGGATGCTATTGCATTAAAATAATAAATCACCACATTACCATAATTTCAGTTTTTAATTATTTGAAATAAATAGGAAGTTTAAAGTAATGGTTAATTAGTTCATTGAGAATTTTCATGTTATATTTTTTTATTGTCCACGAATTTCTTATGAGACTATTATATTTTAAACATCTATATGGCAAAAGAAAGTGATATTTTTTAATTTTTTTTAAATATATTTTCATACATAATCATTTTCTTTTTTAAATTTGTCTAATAAGTAGGATTTTTTTAATTTTATTAGATAAAATAAATTAGTGTTAGATTTCAGATTCTTCGTGAATATTGATTATTTTCAAACACGTTGCCATTTTCCTTGCCAATTCGACTAAAGTAGCATATTTAATAAACTAATCCCAAATGTGTTGAATTCTGAACATTATCCCAGCATTTTTTCAATTCCCACTTTTAGTTCACACTCTCCATATATATATTTAATTCAAATTTTCAATCGTTAATAAAATACTCTTCATTCATCCATTCGCGATCAAATACATTTTTGTCCAAACTTGTAGTGGATGACACTTGATGTTAATAAATTTTTTTAGATATTAAATCATTAATTAATTTTAATTAATTTTTAATACTTTAAATAGAGTTTTAGCAGTTTGTAATGAAAACTGAAATCAACAGGGAGTAGCTCAATCGGTAAAATACAAGGATTTCATTATTTTTCGCTTGAAGGTGAAGAATGTTCGTTCAATTCTTCCGAAAACCAATAATTTTTTGATAAATTATTTATATTAATTATAATTATTTAATAAAAAATAACTAAATAAATTTTTTCTTCTTTGACCTAAGCAGTAATTGACTTACATTTTTTTTTTTATTACTTGTTTTATATTACTTTGGGAAAAAATTCAAGAGTACTATTTTTTTTTCAATTCCGTTATGCTGAATACAGACAAATAATAATTCTGCTGAATCACTTTGTACTTTTTATTTGCACTGGTGTGCAAATGACCGCAATTCTTTTCAGACGATCGCAATTGTAAATGAAACGCTGCTTTATACCAGTCATAAAAGAGAATTTCGTGTAGGTAAATAAGAAATAATGTCACTGTAAATAATTGTGTCAGCTAAAAGAAATGTCATTGAAATAAATGGTGCCACCGTTCTTTACAATCTACAGCAACTATTTGTTCTGTGTGTTTTCATTTCAGTGAGTGCAATGTGGGGGTAAAAAATAATTTGAGAAAAAGTATATCTTCATTTTGTGTCTGCCTTTTGAACCATCCATCATTACATGTAACCTTTTGCATTGAGCTTTCCACTCGTATTGGTTTTTAACATTTTCATAAAAATATTTAATTTAAATCAATATTGAAAAAAGTTAGTTTCCTTTTTATTCGAATTTTTGAAATAAAATTGAGTAATTGCTATGGCTATTCTAAGTTTGTTTCCGTCCCCTAACTCAAAACTATATGCGTATTCAGACTATAAAAAATGTAGATGTAAATTACTCCGATAATTCGAGAATAGCTTTGTTTAAAATTGATAATGCACCTGAAATCTGATAATCACATTATGCATCTTATTTGAAAAATTTTCCTTACTTATTTCTCACGATTGATAAATACTTGAAAAGAAGAATAAGAATTCGACAACAGAATCAAATTTTGAGCAAAAGATTAACCTAAAGTATTTATTTCATACTTTTAATTTAAAATGTAAGAACACTTGCATATAAAAAGCATAACTGTCAAGAAACAATTATGTATAAGGGGTTGAAAGCTTCAGTCAAGCAGTTGATATTTTCTAGAAATTAAGAGCATCGTTTCATTGTTATACAGATTAAAATTTGCAAATACCGACGGTACAAGCACACATTCATAGGAAAAGTTACAAAATTTTGCAGAAAACGTTTTAAAGGAAAGTTACAGATGCAATAACGCTATAAGTCGATATAGGATTAACAAAATTTTAAAATGATTAGATAGTTGTATTTAATAAAAAAATATTTTGTAATTCAAATGTGTTCTATTTTTGCTATTCTTTCAAAATATACTTTACAGCTTAAAAATATTCTAAAAGTCAAAATCTGATGTCAAGTACGCTTAATTTTTTTTATGAAGATGTTTTGCAATTAAATGCCTTGTGAATTCACAGTACAAAAAATAATAACAATCGAAGAGATTTTGATCTTTGTTAGATTGTAAAGTTTATTTTTGCTTGAATTATCCATATAAAAAGGGATATAGAGTATATTTGTATTTTTATTACCTCGTGGAAAGTTTTGTTGAAATAAATTTCTAAATTATACAATGGTCAAATAATCTTTAATCAATGCTATTGTCTATTGCTCCAAATAAGTTGAGTTTTTCATTCATATGAATAGCAAAACGCAGAAATGATATGATATTAATATAAAATATTAAAAACGTGTGCAAGTTTAAATAAGAATCGCACAGTTTTTTTCTTCTTCTTTTCCTTTCAGACAAAATATGCTTACATTTAGGAAATTATCCTTAAAGTTACACTCAGTGATTACAACTATGAGAAAAAAAGATTTTAAAAAATCAACAGGATGTCAACAAATGTTAGCAAATATATATATATTATTGAAAACAAATTCCGATGATAATTTTTAAACACAAAGCTATACAACAGAGGTAGTAATATGATTCAAATTGAATTTAAATTCAAGTGCAATAATTATTGTAAAATGCATACATTTCTCATGAAATCTAAAACATTATAGATTTTTTTAACATAATTTTTTTTTGTCTTGTGTGCATTATTTTCAATATCACTTTACAATAATTACAAGGTTTCATTACAATCTACATTTGCTCTTGTTAATAATTATTCAGATGTTAACAAAAACATAATCATGAAGACATAAACAAATTTATCGGCAAAATATCCTAAATACGCATCCTTATTATCCAGGAATAATCAAATTATTCACAAAAATAGAACAAAATTAAAAATGTAACTCTTAAAATAGTGCTTCGAGCAGAATTATCAATTGCCTAACCCTGCGTAATGACGAGATTAAAATAAAGCTAGTATTTTTTTTTCGACATTTATAGATTCGATAAAATAACCTTTATAAATTCAATAAATTATGTTTTTCATTAAAAAAAGTCCTATCTATTACACAAATTTTTGTACTTTGATTCTTTTATTTCATGCCGAGCTTTTCTTTTCAGTCCCTTCTAAAATTTGAAATAAAATACCTCAACAATAATACTGTGGTTCTAAATTGGCTTAGTTGCAAACAAAGTTAATTATTAAGCGGATGATATTTCCTACATCGACTGATTTTTAATGACGCATAATAATGTATGAATTAACGTAACTAACGAATAATTATCCTAACTTAATTCATGTTTATCTACTTTTTATATATTTTAGGAAAGATGTTTTCTGCATTTTAAGTTTATGAAAATAAATAACATTTCGTAAATATAAAAATAGTGAAGAGAAATTCATATTTAAAAAAAATATTTAAGGGATTTTTTGGACGTTTGCTAATTGTGATATTTCACCTTCCGTCATTACAATTCAGCTAAATTAAATTCAGAAATACCATTTAGAAAAGTTTTATTAAACAATTGACAACAGTTAATATGAGCCATTATTTTAAAACATAAATATGTTAACGTACATACTCCTAGCCGTAACTTAAAGCTTAACTTTCAACACCGAGTTTAAAAATTACCCGTATTATTTATCTAACAAGTGCTCTATTATAGACAAGCAATTTGAAAAAAGTTTCTCAGATAACGATTAAAACAAATGGAGGCTTGATATAGATTCTATATCGATTATCCAATGCTGTTTTTATGTATAAAAAATTCCTATAATTCTTTGTATTTTTAAAGAAAAATGAGTTCAAAAATTGATATATGAAAATAACTTCGTTTCATCTGTAATATTTTATATTAAATCTAACAAGAATTAATTGCTTTTCTTTGTGATAGCCGACTAGAAATAAAAAACAGCCAATGTTTACTTCATTCTCCGTGACCTTGTGAGTCATGACCTTGAGTCAATCTCGGCTTCAGGAGAGAAGCTTAGTGGGGAGATCCATTTCTACTAAAGATTCATGTAAATAAACTTTGATATTCGTAAAGCCCAGTAAGTCAAATGTCTTGATGCTAGTTTGACGTGGAAGTTTGGGAAGAAGATGCTGGTTCATATGTCATTATTATCATCTACTATATTTCAAATCGATGATTTTTTTTTAATAGCCCTCATTTAGTTTCCTAATCTAACTAAGCTGCATAACTGAAAGTTCAGGGAAATAGAATTTCAAATATATGTGAAAAATTAAAGAGAACTTTAATGCATTCATGGTCACAGTCTTTATTTATCGATGTTGTTTAAGTCTTATTAACTCATTGATGCTTGAGAACGGTGCATGGACTAAAACTTTGTAATTTTAAACTATAATTCTAAAATTTGGTCACTAACAAATGCTATAATTAGATACAAACTTTACCAGTATTTCATAAACAATTCAAGTCTTCTATAAATATTTAGTGAATCAAAATGAGAATGCATTCCCAGGAAAAAAGTTAAATCTAATTATAAAGGTAAAGATTAAAAACATGTATTTAATCAGTAAACAATAGCATCTAAAATTATAGGTCAAGACAGTAAAAATGTTAATGTTAGAAGAATTTGAAGATCGGTGGAAACTTGAAAGCATGTGTTTCTATCAAATCCTAATGGAAATAAGTTAGAATAATTGCGAAAGGACCTGGCTTAAAATAACTCAATGAAATATATCACTTCACCAATCTGTATTATATTTCCTCACCACTAATGTTTTTTTTCTTTTTTTTAGTTTCTACTAAATTTATTTTATAATTTTTTTTTAGATTTATGTATTTTATAAAATTTTGAGTATATATATTTGCTTATATATGTATTTCATTTATAAGAAAAAATTTTACTAAGAAAATATTTCCTCCTTTAAAAAGAGGTCATAAACACCAAAAAGTTTGCGATTATTCATTTGAGATTTTTAAAAAACAAGCAAAATTTATAGATTCATAGATTTATTGAAGAGCTGTGTCTCACCACAAAGTTTGGAAACAGATTTAAGAAACAATTCATTTTGTTTAGGTATTTAGATAAAATCCTCATGCTTATTTCTGTTTTAGCCTTAGGTAGGAGCAATAAGCCAGATGCGCATATTTTTTTTTTGTAATTTTTTGAAAATAAATAGTTTAAAAATAGCTAATTCAGTCCCTATAGAAAAGGCACGTGCAAAATAATTCCATTCAAGTTTCTTTTTATATGATAAATAATCTGAATATTATTTCAAATAAGTAATTACATCTTAAAAGTTGAAATCGGATAATTCTACCGAATTTCATAGTGTTAGAGCTTAATTGCACCCGTCCAAACTATTTCAATTACATTTAACGTTCTCTGAATTTACAAATTAAAGTAATTATTACAAATTATGGTGTGGAGGTACTCGTGATCACTTTTTCTAACCATGGAACTCCAAAACATAACGCCTTTGCCATTGTTTAGATAGTGTTGAGTTCCGAACGAAGTTTATTAAAAATAGTGTGGAAGGAATGAAAGGCGCCTCTAAACGTCAGCTCAGCTGCTGTAAAAATCTCATCACCAAACTCGTTTCATCTGTTATGGATCCTAAATGGGGCAACAGAAAGTCGACACCAAATAACATAATAAATTTGCTATGTTGTTAACGCTCAGAAGGTGTTTAATTAAAGAAAAACTTCCGTTACGACGTCATTTATCAGCTCGTGGTTAAGACTGAGAAAATGTATATATCTGCGGACAGAAGCCATTTCTTCGGAATAGAAGATCTCTTCCATGGAACATCTTTCAAAACCACTTAACATCCAGAACAAGGCTTATCATTGTAATTCTCGTGCTTTTGGCAAGGATGTTTCATCCATCAAGATGCGAGCGTGGATTAACGAAGACTACGTCTACGGCTCCGTCACCTGCATATTTAGAACAGGTTTCTGCCAACAACGTCGACGGGAATAAACCTCCGCAACTAAATCTGGATCACCAGATCTCGGAGATTAGTCTATGGCCTTCTGCTCCATACTATATTCTGCGACTTGTCTTACGAGATCTCATCAAGAAGGACATTGCCCCGTGATCAGGTGACAGAGAGAGAGAGATACGACGATGGGATTCAAGAATTTCACAAACGGATCCAAGTGACAAAATAGGAAAAAAGGATTAAATCCAATAATTTCCAATTTATCTTAAGAATTTGACTACGTAATCAGCTATGAAAGGATTACCATGCCAATAATTTTCTTTTCCGCTTTTACGATGTGGTACCTAAATAATGATCTTTTCCAGAGCAACCATGAGAATTTGTTAAGCTACGACAAGAACACTTCAACTAGTGAAATCAAATCTTATCTTTATCAAATAATTTGATGAAGATAAACTACACGTATTCCCATTTCAATTTTTTCTGTTACTATTCCTGCACAAAAAATAGCTGATAGTGTAATTTAAAGTACTAAAGCAATTATATTGTGTGTGTGTGTGCGTGCGTGTCTGTGTTTGTGCGTGTGCGTGCGTGCGCGCGCGCGTGCACGTGCTTGGGTTTCGTGGGGCACGTGCTTGAGACACAAACAATTATTTTTATTGTAAAAATTTTCATTGTTAAACGTAATATACACTAACCATTCTTGCAAAGCAGTCTATTTATAAATGCCGGTTTTGACACGATAGCATGTTTCTGGTTCAAAGTTTTATTAATCATGACTGATTCAAAAGTTTTGTTAATCAATGGTAATTCAATAAATTTTAGGTATGTATTTTACTATATTCGTGTGCTCAAACATAGATTTCATCAAAGAGCCGTTTCCCCCAAAGCCTTTCATTATTTAAAGCAGCATTATGTTTTATATTTAGGTTAGCAAATGCGCGTGGTTCCATCCTTTCTACCCTCATAAACAATAGTATTTACGGGATAAATACAGCCGTAAACATAACACAGCAAATGAATTTATAAACCTAATAGAAGAAGCCAGAGACTTCGGACCAATGAGTGCCCGCTAATTTTCGGGACTTGAGGAAAATGGGAAAACTTGCGAAAAGTATTCGGAGGAAATAGCAGAAGGTTAATTAAAGTGGGAAAACCAGGTAAAGCGTGATACTAAAGGGGGGAAAACTTAGGAATTAGATCCAGGGTGGTGCCTCGGGGATAAACCACGTGATCTGGAATGGGACACCCTTGTCACGTGACTCAGCAAGAGAGATTTCTGGGGGGGTCATTAATCTTTAGCTAATGGATGTGAAACCGTGGTTCTAAGGTTCTGCGAAGAGAGAAGGGGGTGCGGGAGCTCACACACTTGAAGAGCATGATTGTGATAAAGCATCTGTTGTGGCCAGCATTCACTGGACCGTGGTCAAGATAAGTGAAATCTAGATTCCGTGACTCCCTCGTCGCTATTGTGATTAGTACGACGCTGAATTAATTTGAATACACGAGAATATACATCCGTGAATATAGATACATACATTTTCGCGTTTCCGGACGTATAATGCATCAATACATGCATGCGCGCGGTAGTTGGATTAAAACTAAATCGTATCTGATTCTTGAGGACTTCATGGTTGCTGAGTATTGCGATGATGATGTCCGCTGGGCTGTGAGATTGCCAACCGCGGAGAAGTTAAGCGTTAAGCGCTCCTATTGAAAAATGCTTGGCAAGGTTGCTAATACTCAGAAATTGAATTTGACTCGCGTTTCGTAATTTATTCTTAATTTTTATTTCACGGAAGAGTTTAAAAGCAGACTAAGGTTACTGAAAGTCATAAGCTGTATGGAGTTGACTATGCGTTTTAAAGATAAACGTTAAAAAAAAACTAGGAAAAGATATTAATTAAGAGATTAAGGTACTTTTCAGTTAGCCGGGTGGCAGCGAAAAATCAAAAAAGAAATTTGGCGGAACTCTACGTTATTTTGCGATTTTTTGCTTTAAAATCACTAAGAAATTTGGCAAAATTCTACATTATTTGGCGACTTTTTGCTTTAAAATCACTATTTGGCGAAATTCTACATTATTTGGCGATTTTTTGCTTTAAAATCACTTAGAAATTTAACGGAATTTTACAATATTTGATGATTCTTCGCTGTCCTCCGTTTAACGGAAAAGTACCGAAATTAAATTAAGAAAACAATCAAATCAATTAAACTTATCTTGCTACTGTTACTGTCACTATTATCTCTTTTTTTGCGAAATAAAAAAAGAAAAGAAAAGAAAAAGAAAAAAAAGAAAGAAAGGTAGGGAGAGTGTTTAAAAAATTTTTGATAGTATACAGCGAAGATTTAAATTTTACTATCACAAAATTAACTCAATAAATCATTAATTTTTATGCCATTTTTATCACATAAAAAAACATTAATGCGTTATTGCATTTTTAGAACACTGATACTTTGGAGAAATGATTAAAATAAATTGAAGTTCTTTCATTCATTATAATTTTTATCGATTATTTCCATAAATTGATTATTTTCGGCGCAAATTGTAGATCAAAACTCTGAATGTATTTCATTTTCTAAAATAGATTCTACATTAGTCCATTATTTATCTGGTCGAAAGATAATTTGGAATCAACTGTACGGGTTTATTTTTAGATTTAAATCTTCGAATTAAAATTCTTGAAATTCAAATAGATTGTGGTGACGGTTCCAAATTATTTAGTATAAAAAAAAGATATTTTGCAACTATTTTTATTCATTTGTGGAATTACTGAAATTCAGGAATTAAAATAAAATTAATTTAATAAAAAATAGAATTTTTCAGAAACAGCAGATAAATAAAAAAATTAAAATTGTCTCTTTCATAGACTAAAATAAAGGATAACATAACTAAAAGACTGGCTGTGTGTGTGCGTATAGGAGGAGGAGGAGGTTATTACGCGCACTTCAATTTTTTGTAACATTTTTTATATAAAATATTAATTTGTTGATTATTTTATTTGTTGAACAATCGATTTGTTTCTAACATGCTTAATTGCTATTATTAGAAATTTTAATTTATAATAAGATTAAGGCTTATAAAATTGTTCTAGTTTTATTTTTGTTCTTAAATTAATTGTGATGTAGAATTTTAATTTAAAAAAAGTAGTATGGAAAGTAACGAAATAAGCCAGAAATTTATTTTATAACTCACTAGATTTTTTTTCTTCATTTACCGAACACGGAACAAATAAAGCTTTGGAGAATGAATAATTGACTGAATTGGAGTGATTAATCCAAGTGATTAAGTGATTAATCTAAATTAGTTTTTTATACATATCACCATTGAATTCCTTTTCATAAAAAAATTCAGTTTACAAAAACAAACAGATTCAAGTCCCATAAAAAAAATTTTAAAAAAATTCTTCTCAAGTTTGCAGTTTTGTGCTTGAATGCTTTTTTAAAATAGTGGTATTTTTACGTTAGGAGAAGAACAATGTATAGCATGAGCAATTTAAGGAAAATTTATATTATTAATTTAAATTGGTTACAAACGATATATATACTTTTCGAACATTCGTCTTCATATAGATCATATTTAAAAAATTATCTTCATTTTAACTACTAATATTTAGGTTGATATTTTACAAAAATATAAACTTGTCCGACAGTATGAGCATTATTAAAAATACAAAGATGGAAATAAAGCTAAATAATTAGGAGGAGACGGGGAAATTGGTATATTTGAGTTTTGTTGCCACATTACGATATAAGAAAAAGAAATGTGTAACTCGTACTAGCTATCTTATAATTTAATTTACAATAATTGCAATAGTTAAATACTTTAAATCTGTGTTTTTCCAATTATTAATATATTAGGTTGGGGGAAAAGAAATCCATTATTATTTTACAGCCATCTACCGAGAAAATAATGGATTTATTTTCCCATTATCTTCAAAAATTCCATATGGAAAGAAATCCATTATTTTTTCACTAGATGGCTGTAAAATAATAATGGATTTCTTTTTCTCCAACCTAATATCAAACTTGTTGATTGAAATTCCCTAAAATTTAAATCTGGTTATAAAACCTGCAAAAAACTCTTTACCAGTCATTCATTTTCACTTTTTAAATTTGTATCAAAAACAAGCGTTTTGTAAAATGTTATATATACTTAAAAAAATTTCCAATAAAGAGATAAGTTGAATACAAATCTCTCGAACTTTCTAATAATTTATCTTCATTTCTATTTTCGAAAATTTTCTTGAAATATCTTATTAAAAAGATGTTAACTGAAAATCGCTTTCATTTTTTTTCATAATGCTCTCCTAGATAAACAATATAGATCAGATGCAACTCTCTCGAAAATCGCATATCATTTTGTTTTTCAAAACAGCAAACGACAAGTTCCATGTCATCCTTAGACAACATACCTTGAAAATCGCCTTCAGGATTCTTCCTAACTTTGGAACCATTCCCAAAATTTAAACTTAGGTCTTAATCATATGTCCCATACTACCCAATTTTGACATAGAGCATATTACTCGATCAACAAAGAAAATGAAAATATGGTGATGAATAAAATCGGTAGAAGAATGTGGTAGGAAACTCACAACAAAATCTCAATATAAGCAAATACATTAGTTAGTTTCATTTTATTTTTACCTGTAGCTTACAAAAAGTGGTCAAAAGATTGACGAAACAACCACTTGTAGGTTCAAGTAACTGGAAAACAATACAAAAGAAATACGACAACCAACTATCTACACAAGCGGAATAATAATAAATCTACATTTAAGGCATCTTAATAGAATATTATTTAACAAACTATAAAGGCATAAATAAGTCTATACTTTTTTGATGTTCCTCGTTTTCTTTGTGTGGGGTTTTCTTAGTGTAAAATCAAATAACAGCGAAAATATATTTGAACTACGGCAAAGAAACTATATGCATTCTTAACGATAGAACTATGATACTGAAGATATACCTAGTTTTACCACACCTGTCAAATTGCGGTTTTTAAATCAGGATGGTTTTGATTGCAACTTTTGTCTTAGTACATGTAAATAAAAGAATACAATTATTATATTGAATATTCTTTTACAAAAGAATATTCAATATAATAATTCATTAATTATTTATAAAAAACAAGAAAAAACAGTTTTTATTCGCATTTATAGGATATCCTGTTAGAGTTTTTAGCTTTAAACCGAATCATAATTGAAATAAAATAGATTCCTTTATTACGTCAATATAATTTCATATAAAAATGCGATTCAAATTTTTCCAGGAAGTGACTGATAGTGATATATAAAGGATTTGTTAATACGTATCGATGTACAGCATTGCATGGACGACACCTAACATATGAAATTGAATCGCTATTTTGATGGGTCTTGGCATAAATAGATATAGAAGTTAAAATGGCTGAGAGAAAATTGAGTGGAGATATGTAATTGTTCTTATATTTCAGTAAAAGTTGTTATAAAATTTTAGAGCCATACACAAATTATATCAAAAGTTTTAAGCAGGCAATTTGAAAACTGTCAAAATGACGGTCTTTTTAGTTTTAGTGTTCAATATTACTCCACTGATTTATCCGTTTTAATCTGTAACCAACACGCATGATTTACTACAAAAAAACTTAAACGTTCCTCCAAAGGATCCAGCAAAATCCTTTGACTGCAACAGTTAGGCAACACAAATCCTTTTCCCTTCCGTTTAATCGGAAAATTTATTGAAGATGCTATCGTTTAAAGTGTCATTGCTATAACAGACCAATTTTCTTTCGAAGCACTTTTTATTGCTGCAACAAAGAGATAAAAAAAAGTAACTTTATTATCTCTTTAATCAGGTCGTACTGGTTTTCAGACTGCTGACACTATGGTGATTGACAATGCTTTGCTGAAATGGCCTTTATTACGGAGCTAATAAATTTTTATTACTTATTAGCCACTGTCTCATTTACAGTGAAGCCTTATTATCGTTTAGATAAAAAAAATGTAGATCCCCCTCCCCCTTTCTTGCTCCGTTTAAAGGTTCCTAGTTGAATTCGCCTTTGCTAACGAGCAGGAACCTTTTCCACTTAATGACAATAAATCATGGTGTAATTTCAATGATGAGCTTTTCTTATAAGTACGTTGAAATGAAGTAGGAGGGGAGTCGGTTTTTTTCCTTTCCTTTTTTTTCACTTAATTTCTCCTCTTGTCGCATCCATGGGATACTTTAAAAAAATTTCAAAAATCAGTTCTTTTCTCTCACAGCAATTGTTTTCTTTCATACTTTCATCTGACCGTTTACGATGATCTTCCTTTAGTTCGTATCCGTTATGGTAGTACTTAAAGCACTTCAAATTCAGAGAGTAATTCCGCAATTTAAAATCTGATAATGGAGTTAAATATTCATAGATTAATTCCGTGTCTTTCACACTTGACTTAGGTAATTTTCTGTTTGAATGAGAAAGCTAAAGTGAGCTGTAGAGAATTTCACTATTAATCTATCCAACCAGAATTTTTTTTTTTGTATTTTTTTAGATAAATGTCAGATATGCTGTTAAGTCTCTCTTATCAATATTAACTATACACTGCTTACTACGTAATAATGGAATGAATATTTATAGATTCATTTCGTGTCTTTCACACTTAGGTAATTTTCTATTTGAATGATAAAGCAAAAATGAGCTATAGAGAATTCCACTATTTATCTTTCCAACAAGAATATTTTTTTTCTTATTTTCTTTAGATAAATGTCAGATATTTGGTAGGTCACTCTTATCAATATTTATATACTACTTACTACGTAATAATGGAATAAATATTCATAGATTAATTTCTTGTCTTGACCACTTGACTTAGGGGATTTTCTATTTGAATGAGGAAGCTAAAGTGAGCTATAGAGAATACCACTATTTGTCTATCTAACCAGAATATTCTTTCTTAATTTTCTTTCGATAAATGTTAGATATTCGGTAGGTCACTATTATCAGTAATAACTATATACTACCTACAACGTAGTTATGGAACAAATAGTTAAATATACACTTTAACAGTAAGTATTTTACTTATTTTCCTAACCATGAAAGTATATTCTCAGATGTATTACATATTTTCATACATAATACATTATCTTAAAATACTGAAAGAGAAAGAAAAAAAATGCCCAGTAGCTTTGTAGAGTATTTTTTTTTATTCTTAAATGTATTAATAAGCATTTATTCTGCAATTATTGCATTGGATATAAGCATCATGAAAATTTTCCTTCATTTTAAAAGCAATAAAAAAGTTTTATCTAGTGATTTTTGAAAATGGGAACATTTGCTTGATTCACTTTCACAAACTAGATTTTTCATACTTGGCCCATTCTCATTTACAATGCTAAAAATTTCCGAAATCATAGGCAATATTAATAATCCAATTTAGTTGAGAAAAGCAGGCCTTCCAATTAATGTTTCACAGAATTGAAATTAATTCAAATCAATGTCTCTAAGATTTGAAATATTCAATAGTTTCAATTTAATGTTTCAAACTAATTAAATTCAAATTATTGCTTCACAGAATTCTTTAAAGCTCACCTAAACACTTGAAAAGTGAAAACAAATTTTTCTTGGAAATCTAGGTATTAAAAACAATATAATATTTTTAAAAAGAGAATAATAATTTTCTTTAAATAGCGTTATTATTTGCGATGCTTATATTTGATAGTTTCAGAAATTAATTCATTTTATTTTCTGGGCCCTTAAAATTTACTTTTTCAGGGTTTAATTTCTATTTGTTGGCGCTTTTCCATTTTTTTCTCACAAAAACGAAAAAAAAAAGATGTATAATAAATGTTTTTAATAATTTTTTTGATTATGCATATTTCAGGACGTATCATCATTAATTAGGATTCATATTTAATTATTTTTTTTTTGTCTTTTGCCACATTTTAAAAGATGTAATGGGATCAATTTTAAATTTTAGACTTGGTTGTATTAGAAAATGTGAATTTTGTGGGCGAATGGTATTATGTCTAGACGCATCAAACTCAACTATTATGTCTAGAGGCATAAAACTGAAATAAACGGACGGGCATAGATTGGAAACAGAAATATTAAATTATCACTGGCAATTTATCATGTCACGTTCAACGTCCGCTTCGTCTAGGAAACTTCTAGAAATACACCTGTTGTTTACAATCTAACGGATCCAACTCATTATGAATCAATATTTAATTTCATGGAACACGTTTGATGAATTGTTTTGCTAAATTAAGTTTTGAAAGCAAAATTTAATTCTCTATTTCTGTTGCTCTCAGTGACCCTTCGGATCAGGGTAAATGTAATTCCGAAACAACAATTTTCAATTCAAGCTTAGACTGCCTTTAAATCGCGTCTTTCGAACACTTTTTTGAAATGAAAACTTTTTCTGCCGCAGGTCTTAATTTCGAATATTTAGGATAAATATAGCATAATTAATGATGAATCAATTTTCTTTAATGTAAAATAACAGCGAAACTGTAGTTTTGATTTCTAAAATCATTCACCAAAACAACAACACAAAAACTTGCTAAACATAGGAATTTGTATTTATGTGTATTGCGACGTTTGCCTTTCTTTTACACAACAAAATTCAAAACATTTCCATTCAGATTTCTTAGCATTTAATCGCCATTTATAATTCGCAAATTATTTGAAGGATATTGATCGCTTTTTAAAATATGCAATCGCCAAAAAATTCGTACTCGAGATTTTGACGAATCTCTACATTTCAATTTTCCCTAAGTTCGAAAAATACATTTTTGGCATTGTGTCTGTCTATCCATCTATGAATGCGTATACTCAAAAATGTTTTGAACCAGAAGGATGAAATTTTACATATTGATTTAAGACCAAATTTGTAGATTGTCTATCAAATTTTGAACTAAATCGAGTGAGAAATCTATCTACCAGGTTATTTATTCCAAGTGAGCTCCATAACTACAAAACACAAAGACATAGCTAGATAAAATTTGGTTCAGCATTTAAAATATAGATTCTATCAAATATTAAACCAAATCTGTCAGAAAAAGGATATTAATCGCTTTTTAAAATATTGTAATCGTTCAAAAATTCGAACTCAAGATTTGACGAATCTCCACATTTCAATTTTCCCGAAGTTCGAAAATTACATTTTTGGCATTATGTATGTCTGTCCATGAATGGGCTTACTCAAAAATGTTTTGACCCCAGAAGAATGAAATTTTACATATGGATTTTAGAAAAAATTTATAGATTTCGATCAAATTTTGAACTAAATCGATTGAAAAATCTGTCTACCAGGTTATTCCAAGTGAGCTCCATAACTACAAAACATAAAAAGGTAGATAGATAAAATTTGGTTCACATGTTTAGCATTTAAAATATTGATTATCAAATCTTGAAACAAATCTATTCGAGAAATCAGTCTGGGCTTTCGCATGCATGTAAACAATATTACTCATAAACGCAATAACTTAAACCAATGAAATGCGATATTATGGCTGAAAGGGCCAAAAGTTGGTTCCAGTCAGTTGAAGGAAAAGGCGTCATATGTATATATTCACATGAAAGATTGCTAAAAAGCTCGATTCTCACCAAACAATTATATTTCGTAACTATTGCCTTCACGACCCTACTCAAGGTCCACAATTTTATGTGGGAATGGGAGGGGTGAAAAGACTAACTTGAAAGAAAGTTAAGGGGAAATTAGTCACAATATTTTGGTGATGAAAACACGTTCTAAATTTACAAAAGTGCTTTTTGCAGAAATTTTGGCCCATATTATTTGGATAAACAGTAGCTTAATAAATAAAAGCTCCCAGTGAAAGTATATATATAACAAATATTCAGTAGTTTGCTACATGGAAGCTTCTTCAATTATAGTTCTCACCCAGAATGAAATTGCAGAGAAGAATTTAGGTATTTTAGGAATTTTAACATTTAATCGAAAAACCGAAAGCTACCAAATTTTTTATGTTAATTTTTAAAAATATGCTAAGGAAGAACACAATCCTCATGTTAAAGGAAGAACACAATCCTCATGTTTAAGGAAGAAATAATCTTCACGTTTAAGGAAGAATATAATCTTCACGTTTAAGGAAGAATATAATCTTCA
>JAOUZG010020818.1:3094831-3149513 GCA_026289955.1 Argiope argentata
CAGGCACATAAAGGCACTAAATTAAGACAGGCACATAAAGGCACTAAATTAAGACAGGCACATACAGACAGTAAAAATTAAGGACACGCTCTTTCTCTTCGTTCAACTTATCCACGAAAACAAAGTAAAAGCATAGTTTTGTCCTAACTGTGCCCCTCTTCTACATGACTGTATTCTTTACATGCCTTCTGCCTCACCACTACCGCCTCCACGCTTAAACATTGCTTAAAGACCAGCTGATTAAAAGGTTATAGTTGAAATACATAGTAGAATGGCCTCTCATCTTCACAGAAGGTTAAATGAAATATATGGCATAATAGGGTTAATAAACCGACAAAGTAGGTAATTAAATGTTCCCCACAATTATTTTGCCACTCCTCAAGATTTTTTTTTTTTTTTGAAATGCCGTCAAAGTCGATATTTCTCAAATAAAATCAAATATCGATTACATTTTGAAGTATTATTCTAGTATCAGTCCTAAGTAATTGCATTTGGCACCCCCCCCCCTCAGTTCTGTAATTTAAAAAGGATAGATAGATCTACAATTTAGAAAAAAAATCGCTCTTATAATTAAATGGCATTTGAATCGTGTGAACAAAGTTTTGTCATCGTTATTTAATCATTTTTTTCATTCGTTGACATCATTTTTTAAAATCGTTTTCCGACATGGATCAAGTTAACTCATTTTACATACTATTATAACATATTTCTGCGTAGTTATTAGAAATTTAACTTTTTAAAAATTTTTAATGTTTCAAATTTTGGTATATGAATTTGCTTATATAGATATCAAAATTAAAAAATATCTGGTTTAAGAAGTTAGGAGAAAAAAAGTATTAAAAAGATGCATTGGCTAAACACTCTTCGTTGGGTTTAATACAACATTGTTGCAATATCTGGAAGTAGTTTTAAAAAACCTTTTTAAATTTGAGATGAGATATGTTTTCGCTATGGCGCGCAAATTTCTGCTGAAAATTTGTATCTATCCTCATTAGATACGCCCTTTGTTCTATATATCTCAGTCAAAGTTTTATTTAAAGGAAGAAAATCAAGAATAAAAAAGTATTTTAATCTCTCCAGCTTCAAAACAATTATATAAGACAAAGGAAATAGTTTAAGAAATTTAAAACTGACAAACTGCAATTTTTGTTATTAATTCTTGAAATGTGATGTGTATAATTTATTTCAAACAAGATAATGAGGAGTAAAAGATGGATGAAAATTTTTAGCACTTAAAAAAAAATGAAAATCATCACGATAAGAAGTGATTCAATAAAGTAACCGCCATCAATACGCTGAAAATTGGCCGTCAGATAATGAAAGAAAAAATGTGACTTAGTGGTGTAATGATTTATCGATATCATCTCCATCAATCATCGCTCGGCCAATTAATCTACCAAAGAAACAATTATGCAATTCTAAGATTAATTTTTGATTAAGTTAATCATTTCCAAGAATGGAAAATCCTTGCCCGTTTTGGGCTATTAACGAAAAGAGCAATTTTAGTTTTTGCATTCTGGAAATGTATTGTGGTTCAAATTTTGAAAAGGACGAGAAAACTCGTCTGCTACCTTAACATAGAGAGCTTTGCTTAAAATGGAAATAAATTATCTCAGAACTCCTGATTTTTTTTCTTTTTTTTTAAACTGAGACTTCTTTTTTTATTCCACTTTCTCTGATGAGTTCGTTCCAGGGCAAAATTTTCCGTGAAATGACTGACGGCAGTTCACACATACTTTCCACGCTTGCAGATACTAGATGCTTTGTTCCTAATGTTCCAAAGATAAAATTCTGGAAAACTTTTGCTCACTGATGAAATTTTGTTCTTATCATCACACACACACACCTCCTTCACTCCCTTCTCTTTCTCGTCAGGGAACGTTGGCAGAATCTTGACGGAAACCCGTCGTCCAGGTTACCAGAAGAAACGTTCTGCTGCCGACAGATTGCCGCCAACACTTCTGATTGGCAATCGGAGCAGAAAAAGACGCCGCCAACTGATAAACTTTTCCATCCCACAGCATATAATTAATATTTGTTCCATCACTCGGAACTATGAGGAATTTTTTTTCTATCGCTTTCTTTCTTTGCTGGATCAACACATTTGTGCAGATTTTATTTTACTTATGAACTCATTTCCCCCTTGCCCTAAATCTGGTCATTTAATATGCGACAAAAGTTTTTCTTTTTTGTGTTTTTGCCCAGAGCGATTTATTGTTGATTTGTACTTGCATTTTAAAGTTTTTCTTTATTTACATATCTTTAACTTATGACCCATGCAATCAAAAATGATTTATGCAGTCATAATTTTTGCCATCGGTCCTTTTTTTCTCCATTTCTTTATG
Source organism: Argiope argentata (assembly GCA_026289955.1). Classification (NCBI taxonomy): domain Eukaryota; kingdom Metazoa; phylum Arthropoda; class Arachnida; order Araneae; family Araneidae; genus Argiope; species Argiope argentata. The sequence continues at coordinate 3,097,177 of JAOUZG010020818.1, forward strand.
TAATGTATTAATGAAATATGAATTAATTCATGTGTATTAATATTTTTACGAGCTGTTTTTACTAAATCGAGTTGAATTAACCTGCACATAAGGGTTTTATGTTACTGCGTATCTTATCCACTTCACGTACAATCTGCATTCGAGCATACAATCGCGAACTTTTATTATAAGCAGTAACGAACATTTCAAATAATAATTCTTAATCCTTTTCTAGTGATTTTAGTAAAAATGATTAAAGCACTAGCATTTCATGAATGATACGAATTGAGAACATTTGTAAAATGGCAAAGTTCAAATTACTCTCTTAGATATGATTGTATAAGCGATTTATAAATCTGCAATTTCAACAAAATTGGTTAAACTTGACGGTCAATAACGATTTTTTTTTTTTTTTTTCAAAATTGGCAATAAACAGAAATTTAAAGTATGGAAGTTCTTTCTTTACTTCATATTTTATTTCACAGAATATAATGAGAAGAAAATATGGAATATATCTAAGATGGTTTTAAATTTTGATTGTCTAGTAAAGATGATAGCCTTCGGATGAACATGAATTAAAATGATTCGCTTAAGGAATGATGAAATTCTTTCAATAGGAAAAAAATATTTGATAAAATTAAGAGAAATATAAGAACTAAAAAATGCATTAGTAAATCAACGATTGATTCAAGAGCCTCCAAGAAAAAAACAAGGAAAAATAGAGAAATTCGCTCATAATCCAATGATATTTCTTATTTTAAAATAGGCCAGAATGGTCTAAAAATCCATAATTCGTTTTTTTTCCTTTGGTGAAAAGTTAATGCTTTCTTGCTTAGTTACAAATTTTCTTCACAAATGTTAGAAATTTATATAAATATTGAGAAAGAATTTAAAATTTTACATTATTTCAATCACAGTTTATAATCTTGTCGCATCCATGAAATCTCTCTATTCATTTTATATTAAAATAAGTTTGTTATTGTGACACCAAATGTCATTTTTATGACTGAATGTATCAGATTTGTAGAATGCATTTTTAACTACTTCAATTTTCTCCTACTTTTAAATTAATTAAAAGAATAAACTTCAAGTAACGTAAATTCCCATCAACAATTTTCGGTTTCGTGTCCTTATTTTTTCAGTTTCGTAGATACCTTTTAGAACTAATAAATTCAAAAATTATGTAATATTTTTAAAAAGCTAGTTTTTTTCCCCTAATTTAACATTTAATATATATAAAGTCGTAATACGATTAATAAAGGGATTTATTTATAGCTTTGATCATTTGTTTGAATGGTAATCAATAAAGCTTTTTAAAAGCTTTTCTATAAAAAAATGAACTGAAATTTATAATAAATTTTTTAAAAGATTTTCAGAGCGTGAAGAAAAATTAATTTATGCACTCCTTGTATCTAGTTGTAATACATTGTGAATAAGAAATTATCTCCTTAGTCACTTCCTTTTCTTAGTTGTGTTTATTTGCGCATATCATAACGTTAGTTAAATAATAATTATGAAGTTTCAAAAGCGTGATAAAATAAATTTCCTTTTAACATTTGTAATTTACTATGTAGTGATTATGCAGTGCAAATTATTACGTCCTTTTTTTTAAAAAAAAATTATGATAGAGACAATTATAATTTATTAAAAATAGTAAAATTTTGAAACATTCAATAATATTATATATACATTAATAATATTACTAATTAAATAACGACTAAAATGGTATATGATAAATGTAGGCTTAAATTGCATCATGAATTTGATTTTAATACATTTTTATTCAGTAGAATAATATTTTTAAAGCAAACCCAAAAGTTTCTGAAAAAGTTTCAAGTGAAAGTTTCGAATGCCTTTTCATGAAATCGTAAATTTCTGTATTTTAATTACATTTTTATGTTTCATAATTAATGCCAAACAAACAGCCTAGTATATTTATAATACTGAGCAAAAGTCTAAAAGTTTTTGACGATTTTTTTTTCCTTTACTCTATTTTCAATCTTTTACAAAAAGTGTTTCTTTTTTTATAAAATAGACATAATATTTTTCAAAAACTATCGCTCAAATTTAACGATAATCGAATGATGTATTCGTTTTCTTCTTAGGTTTTATGTTAATTTATGATTTGTTATGCCGTAAGTGTTCAGCATTTCTAAAGTAATACAGCCAAAGTAGCGGTAACGAATGAAAAGTGGTAATCCTCGACTGTTGGATAGATGGCTAGGTGTCACCCTGAGTGAAACATAGCTTATTGGTGATGTTGAAAATAGACGCAGAGAGCCAGGATGTATGACGTCATCAGAGCTGTGACACTTCCACATTTTACACGCTTCCCGAAAACAAAAGGGATGATCCACAAATATATTTATGAAATGGCTTCTCTTTTTTTTAAAGTCATTCACGGAGAAAAATAAATGTTTAGACTAATTTATGCTTTAAAAAATATGTTAATTCAATTGGAGAAAAAAATCGCATCAGAAGCAAAACAAATGATTTTTTGATAATAATGTATGTATCTGTAACTACTATTTCTTTGTTACTGTATATTGATGTTTTTGCTTAATTTGCTGATTATGCTAAAAATTCTTTTAATGTTTTAATGCAATTCTTAATGTTTTAATGCAAAAACATTAAGCAATTTTATAAATATCCGTCTTTTATTGTAATAACCGTTAAATATATAGAAAATTAAACTTCAAGGATTAAATTGGGCATATTCATTATCTTGCGTTTAACATAATCTTGAAGCTTAGTGGTAATAACTCGAAACTATTTCTGCAGAAGTCAGTAGTTATAAATCGAAGGAATTCGTCAACAAAATTTAATGTAGAAATAATCACGAAAACAACTTCAGCAAAAATTATTCAAAATTATAAAAGCAAATATTTTTTTAAAAAATTAATTACTTTTCAAGTAAACTTTAATACGAATTATATATACTTTAGTAATAGTTAATTACACAAAACATGTTATATGTTTTGAATAACAGCACAAACTTCTGTATAAATGCTCCGTATAGTCATTAAAAATTGTTTAAAATCTACTGCTGTTGTTTTAAAGCTTTCAACTTATTAGCCTTATTCAAAATGAATCATTGGTATAAACAGTCAAGATGCATCTTCCAAATGTTTTTATAGTATGTAATTAAAGCCATAAATATTTTTATTCCACATTTGATGACGAAATTATTTGAGACAAGTTATTCTTTACAATTATTATTCAAATTAATATTCATATCAAAAAGTTAATACTTTTCGCCCTGTACCCTGTAAAGATCAAATGTTTTTATTGTGTTATTTTTTAGGATTTCCACATAAAAATGAGAAATAACATAAAGTTGAAGGGGGATGGATTATGATTTATTTCTGATCAGATAATTACAATAATCATTTGAAGAACTTCATTGTAAAGGCATGCATAAGCAAATCATCGTATCATAAATACAAAAAATCCTTTATTATTGCATACTAAGGGTACTGAAGCCTATTTTTTCTGTTCATAATTAACAACAGAAAAACACTAGTCGAATCGGTGAATGCATTAAAATATGAAAAAGAAATTCATTTTCATAGCAACTCAGTATTATCTCATAATTTAAAAAAATAAAAAAATATATACAGTATTTAATCTTAAATATAATAATAATATAATGGTACTAACTGGTGTCACTCCTCCCCTTTTTTTTGGCAATTTGATTTGCTAAGTTGGTAGTTTTCCCTAACTGAAAAGTCATACCAACGGTCTTGGCGACTGTTCTTATCGCCAAGAAAAAAGTCGCCAGTAAGGATTATACAACATCTGGTTAAGAATTCTGTTGTAACATGAGGAAGGTGATATTCTTGTTTTCCTTATGGATGTCAAAGCAAGAGATATCCTTGATATGATTTTACCAATCTAGACAGAAAAAACGCATGAAAATAGAAAGCTAAAAGTTTTTAGCGTTGAGCTCTATTTAATTTTTTAGGAACGGAATTTCAGTTCTACTGATATATATTTATAATTACATAAAATTCAAATCTTGCAGCTCATAGTAGTGTAAGAAATGGTATAAATATTTGAAGTTGAAGTGAAATAACTAATAAATAAACACGGTCCTTGTGGTTTACAGTTACAATGTGCCATTTTTTAAAAAAATTAATTAATCAGTGATATATATTATAAGTATAAGGGAGCAAATATTGCTTTGGAATCTTTTATTAAGTAAATAAATTGCAATTTTGTTTTCCGAAAAAAAAAGAATCAAATTGTAAACATGAAAAATCAAAATTGTTGAAAAATTAAAAATACTTTAAATAAGAACATATATATCATATAACTATTATTTAAAGAACTTTTTAAGAGCTAGATAACAAAAAAAATTTAAAGTGAAATATTTATCTTTAAAATAGTACTGGTAAGTTTAAAATAAAGTTTAAATTAAAAAAAAATTTAATTAGAAAGAATTAAACATTTATTTATAACAAAAGTAAAATATCCTGTTTGTTAAATTCGTATGAAACAATTAAAATACATAAAAATATTTCTTATGGGCATTATTAAATTGGAAACTCTCTGCAATTTCCAAGTTTTGAATGAATCTATTAACAAATAAATCCGACAAGAATGCTCCTTAATTAATACCTGCTATAAATTAGAGGAATGCCTATCAACTGTTCTCTTTTTAATATTTTGCTATGGGAAGTCAGGAGTCACAATCTGGAATAGATCAGATTTTTAAAGCGGCAGATTAATATCAGTTCCGTCATACGCATAAGCAATAGTTGTATTTGTCAGCAATATCAACACATTTAGCCGCTTGCATTAAAAAAGAGAGCATTGCGATCATTTCCATACACATACATAATATATTTCAATGTCCTTCCTGAAAGTATAATTTTACTTCATAATTTATAACAAAACCATTTTAAGTTAGTTTTAGTTTTAGATACGAGTCTTCCTTTATATGAAACGGGGGGATCTTCACTTTGAATTTTTAATGAAAGCAAATTGAACAAGATTTAAATTTTATTTTGATCGAATGCATTTCATTTATAGTCGTATCAACTCCGGCATAAATGTATATGATACTTTAATATTTAATTAAAAAAAGAGTAAATAAATCAAATCCATCACATTTTTCGTTAGTTTTTTAACCGTTTAAGTGCGGAAGAATACTTACCTTTACGTCCATTGAAGCGCAATAACGCTTCGCCGCACTCAAATGGTTAAAAAACATTTGACAGTAAACTATTCGCAGGTATAATTTTTCAGACAATTATGAGCTATCACGCATATGTAAATATTTTACAGTGATTATTTTCAGTGCTAAATTTCCAATTTTGAATTTGTATAAATAAATTTTAAATGCTTATTAATACGCAATGTAAAATACTATTGTTCAGATAAAAATGGTAAAAAGTTCAAAAATATATAAAATAAAATATTCTAAGGATAATTTTTATCCTAGTTCAGCAGTGGAATGGAAAGGAGCAGTACTAAATAGAAGATTTAGTTCATTTATGTCACCATAATTTCAGTGTATTTTTTACAGTGCATTTTTTATTTAAAAAAATTATTAATGTAATATGTATTAAGACACAGATTATCCTATTTAATTGATTAACGAATTTTAAACCACAGAATAAGAAGGATGTTCTATAATCAATAACGCTCCTCTATATCAGCTATATTGCACCACATCGCTTCTATATAAAAATAAGCCATTTTGTGTTCCTGAAGCAACTAATCGAATCATAAGTATCCAGATTAGAAAAATGTTTACTTAAGATTATTTTTTTTTTTACTCATTTCAACGGAAAATTTTAATATGTTAAGTTTTAGGATGATTTTTGTCTTTAAAAAGTTCTCTTGTTCAGTTATGACATTTTTCTTTTTCAGTGTTAAATAGGCTCTTCAGGTCAAATTCAGCAGAAAATTCAAATGCCTCAACCTTAAAAAATGAATGTCTATTCTAAATTCAGCATCAACTTTCTGCCTTTCTACGATTTGCTATACTCAATACTAAATTTTTGCAAACTTGACAAACTATTTTGCTTTAAAGTTAAAAGGCGTATATTTTTTTCAACGCCTTTTCAAAAAAAAAAAAAAATCTAAAACGCATTTTGTTCTTGCAAATTTTGTTTGAATCAAAAACTAAAAATGTGTAACTAAGCATGTTATATAAGTGATGATTTATATCATTGTTAGCTTAACATTACAGATATAGACACACAGTCTTTATCTGTTATAGACCGAGTGTTATATCTGTAATCTACGCGAACGAGAAAGGTACTGCATGATACTGTGTGGGAACACATAAAACACCTGAAAAACTTATTACGACCATAAAGTGAAACGAACCATATCGAAACTTACAAGCAGTTCAATCACCTGAAGTTTATCTGCAAGTTCAATACCAAAAAGTCCTATTCCCATGAGTTTTGTAAATATTCTACGGTTGAGATTGTTAACTATAAATATTCTACGAAAAGTAAAGTTAAAATAAATATTCTACGAATAGTAAAGTATATTTAATTGAATGTTAAATAATCAGAAGATGATATTTTGAGTTAGGAGCGAAAAATCAGATTTTTTTTTTCAAAACATCAGATAGAACTTTTTTTAAATGATGGAAAACTCCATAGTAAACAACAAAATACTTGCATTGACATTTGAATCATATTAAACACTTTTAAGAACGTTATTTTACATGACTAATAAAAATTAAGTTAATATATTTGCTAAGCTTTAGGCATCATTATCACATGATTCACTGGCATAATTTTAAAATGAATAATATACGCCTCAACAATGGATTGTAAAAATATTGCTCTTTTTTGTCTATCAATTTTAAAATATAAAATTACCCATTGGTTGTCCTGAATCTTTCCAATAGGATGAAATCTCTACTCTAGCATTCTAATTAGATAATTCGAATCAAAAGTTTTAGTTTGTGATAACGTGTATCAATTGAAACGTGGGTAACTTATATCAATAATTAAATTATTTTAAATTTGATTAACATTATAAAAAACCCAAATACGGCCTGTTTATTACAAGAACATACTGTACCAAACATGTCTCTTACAAATTCTAAATTTTCGAATTCGGAAATGACTATGTAACGTAATGAATAAACTAAAAATCCTCGAATCTCCATTAACTAATCCTCGAATCTTAATTACTATTTATGAAGTTTAGACGATATCAAATATTAACTCAGTCTTGGTGGTGAAGATTTTACTGCTACTTTTGTTATCCTGAATCTCCTGAAATTGAGATCAACTTTCTATTAAGAATTTCCTTCCACAATTGAGAGATGGCAAAGGGATAATCTAATTAAGAAGATTAACCGAATCACGAACTTCGATTTGTGGCAACAAACATGTTACCCTTTGTCAATAATTGTATTTTAAATTTGAATAACATGAGAAAATTCCTCAATTCAACTTTGATTTGTGGCAACAAACGTGTTAACTTCCATCAGCAATTAAATTATTTTAAATTGGAATAATATAATTAGAAAAAACAATGTAGCTCTGTTTATTATGAAAACATACTATACCAAACACCTTTTTTACGAATTCAAAAATTTATAATAAAGAAATGACTGTATAAAGCTTTTAATAAAATGAAAACCATCGAATCTCAATTACTAAAGGTATTTATAAAGTGCAGACGATATCAAATATTTACTCTGTCTTACTGCTGAAGATTTTACTGCTACTGTTTCTGTGTCAAAGTTGCTCTACCGGTTGAAGCATGGGGCAAAGGGATACAATAGCCTATCATAGTAGAGGTATTCTCTCTGTCAAACAAAAAGCTGTCTTGTAAGAAAGAGACAGTCAACAGGGAAATGTCTACAATGAAAAGAACAATACTGTTACGATAAAGAGTTACAAAAAAGATTTGTTTTGGAACTTCACCAAAATCAACGTTTAAATGAAAAAAAAAGAAAGGAAAAGAAAAACCAATGACTTTTTTTTAAAAAAGCTTTGCTGGTTACACAAATAAGTTGAACTGCAGTCTGTCTTGCTTTTTAAACGTTGGTCTCAGAGGAACTTCATTTTTAAGAAGACTACAATGCAACAAAGTATGTTATAACAAACTATTCTGATTTAATAGAAATTATTTGCATGCTCCATTCCATTTTTGGTAGATTTAGCGCTTACAAAAATTCCATTTTAACCCATCTAAGTAAAGTTTAATATCCTGATAATTAGTTATAATCGATCGAAATAGTTAAATCTTATTATTAGATTGAAATAATGCAGTAATTATTTCTCATCCTCACATTTTCTGATAATTGCATTCTTGAGCGCTAATGTGTGGTAACTACGCGAAAATAAAAACTCACTCCATTTGAGAGAAACATTTTCAAGATTTTGTTTAACGAGTCTTGATTCATGCATTTTTTTTTTTTTTGTTTTGGGGCAACAGGAATGATTTTTTTTTTCACGTTGTTCAACAAATTCGTTACAAATTAAAAATTCTGATTGACTTAATTTATAGAATGAAAGTAAAACAATGCGTGTTAATATGGTGCATTTATAACAATGTTTAAGTTGTTTTGTTTAACTTTTATTATTTTATCTTTAAAGCCGTTCTTAAAGAAAAATAGCCCCGCTAAAATTAACTTTCATTATAAAGATAGCATTAAAATTTTTAATAAGACAATATGTGTCATTTCACCACTAAATAAATTATTGAAATCTGTTACCGTTAAATATTACAGTTAGGTGCTAGTTTGTTTTTAAACTCATTGTGTAGAACCTTTTACAATCGGAAAAATAATTCAAAACCTATTCACCTAAAACAAGAACTTGTTTATTTCTCCCCAAAAAATATATACTTATCTTGAGCTGATTTCCTTCGAAATATTAATTTATATCTTCTTACCACTCTGTAGGTATTCTTAATAACCAAAATTAAACCACCACCACCAACAACAAAAAAAGTAATTTAGAAAAAATAATTAAGCCAATTCCTACTTAGATCTACAAAGATTTTTTTTAATTTAAGTTACTTTTTATTAAGTAATTACAATGTATATATGCATGCCAGTAATTATTGTATTTGGTTTTGTATATTTTTATGTGATTTATATACGTGAGTGTATCTATCCCCCATGAAACGTTTTTCCATCTTTGAATGTTTACTTATATATTTGAGAATCCTTGTGTTATGCATTAGGAGTCTTTGTTTAGAATATAAAAAAGAATTAAAAAATGGGGGGAGGGGAGAGTATGAAAGTGAGTAAGTATGAATAAATCTTTCTGCTGAGTTTTGCTTCTGTGGCAAAATAACTCATTCACATAATATGATACTTATAATTATTTGCGACTCAATTCAAATAAAAATTGCTTTTTGATATTATACATTATTTTTTAAAAATATTCATGATTTTTTACAAAGTTTTGTAATAATTATTGAAGATAATTGTAGGATTTGAAAAATTACTATTTCACACTCTCCCTATATATATATATACTATATATATATCTTGTTTACATTTTTACTCGTCAAAAAATACTTTTTATTCATCCACTGAAATTCAAATAATTTTTTTTTAATTTATAGAGTATGATATTAATACAGTTTTTTCAAATATTAATTAATAAATTAAATTAATTTTTAATACTTTAAATAGAGTTTTAGCAGTTTGTAATGAAAATTGAAATCAACAGGCAGTAGCTCAATCGGAAAAATACTAGGATTTCAATAGTTTTCACGTGAAAGTGAAGAATTCAAGTTTGATTCTTGCGAAAATAATTGTTTGATAAATTATTTATATAATTGTAATTATTTATTAAAAAGTAGCTAAAATAAAAAAATTCTTTGTTAACCTAAGTAGGATTTTTTTTTAAATTACTTATTTCAGAATAAACTTCATAAGAGAGGGTGTATTTTTTATTGATATTAATGAACATTTAAATTTTTGTATTCAAATTGGATAATGCTGATTTTCATATCAATTATTAAGCCTGATTTGATACAAAACAAATATAAGGAAAAAAACTTAAAAGTTAAGGCATGAAAAATATGTTGAAAACTAAAATTAAAGAAATATAAAAATGAAAACAAATTCCGGGAAATTTAATTTAATGAATTTTAAATTCTTTTTTAACGAAATAGATTCTTTCTGCCAATAAAAAAAAACAAGCCGTTTAAGTGGTTTAATATACAAAAATGGAAGTTTCGTTCATTTTTATTATTGCCAAATAATTATATATGATTCAACATTCTGTTTATTACTTGCATTATTTCAACATGAATCAGTTCGTTGTACATCAGACATGGAGCTTCCTTGTTTATTTGAAAGTTTTTGAAAAGTAGCTTATTTTCTAAATACTCCTAAATAATACATTCAAAGAACTTCTAAAATTTCCATCGTTGTCTTCTTAAGTGAATGACCGTAGAAATCAATGAATTTATGTTCTTAAGTAGGAATGGCTCTTTCAAGTATTATATTTTTGCTTTTTCTCTAGCAACAGAAGCTTCCGAAAATCATAGATAAAATAATTATATTAATTATTCGCGTAGAATATGAGACAGATAGAGACTGCAATTTATCCAGTTAATCTATCAAACTAAGTTGATAGATTAAACACTGTGCCCGAATAGCACAGTTTTATGAATGCGATGGACAGTTGTCCGAGAATAAAAATGTATTAATACTAAAGCTAAGGAGACAAAAGTGTGTATCCAATTTCATTTTTTTATTTCATTTGCATCATTGCCCAACAAGAACAGTGACAAAGAAGTGGAAAAAAAGTGGTCCACTTTCAAAATCCGCAATTCTATTTATTTTGCGACTGTCAGTGCTTTGCATTTACTGCCTCTCCCCCCTTCACAATCCAGATCTCGTTCCTCTGTGGGGGTGCCTAATTATCTAGAACGGTATAATCACCGTTTCCGTTATGCCTGGAGTACTAAATGCAGGGCAATGCACGTAGTGGAAGTGACCAAGGACGAACCGACTCTATTAAATGCAGACGACCATTTGTACAGCTGCCATTAGATTCACTTACACTCGAAAGTAAAAGTGGGAATTCTTCCTGGTACATCTGAGGTGCTGGTAGACTAGAAACCTTGTTTGTTTGTTTTTTCGGTAGTGAATGTATTTTTTCAAATATTTGCTTTGGTAAATGAAAATACAGCTGTAATGGTCTCCCTAAAACTTTCTTCCATTTCCCTATTAAAATTGCTATTTCCCTACTCGAAGCAGTTAAAAATTGCGGGGATTTGGAAAGTCCGTTAAAGTATGAGAGCTCAGATTTTTATTTTCATCTAATACCTTTAGAGACCAATAGACCAGCTGGTTCGCCGGGATTAATTGATATCTGAAAATTGCAATCGTTTTTTTTAGAATTTTTATTATTTTTTTTATAAACTTCAGCATTTGATTTGAGAGAATTTATATTTTTAAGCCTAGACAATTCAATTCATCCGTGAAAGCTTGAGAGCTCAGATTTTTATTTTCGTCTAACACCTTTAGAGCCCAGTTAGTTCACTGGGATTAATGATATCGGAAGATTACAATCGTTTTTTCAGATATTTTTTAAAATTTTATTTTTAAACTTCAGAATTTGATAGGCATATGAACTATTTATCTCAAAAGATTAAACAATTCAATTCATTGGTCTACGCATTTCCCTAATTTTCAGTCTGTAAAACTATGCATCTAGCTATATCACAGGATAAAGCAGCATTATTTTAAACTTGAGGCTCTTTTTTCCCACCATTGCTTGATTCTGAACATAAAGCTTAATTTTCAGTGCAACAAAATATCAAAACTATATTAAAACTATACCCTACACATGTAAATATAATCCAAATTTTTGTATCTTAATCATAACAATTGCAAAGAAAAAAAAGTAGAATGATAGATTAATAGTAACAATGCGTACTGATTGAATTTCACTTCAACAATTAACTATTTTGTTTTAAAATAAATTTAAAATATTTTTTTAAATAATTAAAAATAGAAAGAAAATTATATGGTAAAATATTTGATAAAATTGGAAAGGTAATGTTTTAAATTTTGAGTTACTGTAAAAATTCTGTTTGTTCAGTTATAACTTTGGAATTTATCGTAGGAAAAGCTTCTTTGAGTTCGATTCAAATTCTAATCAAAATTTTTTAAAAAAATATGTCCCTTTAAAGTAGGTATGTGGCAAGTTTGGTAGTTCTAGATCAAGTGGTCTGGTCTGTACAGCACCCCCGCGCTCCCCACACATGTAAAAAGTAAAGACGTAAAAGTTTGTGTTTCGTTGTACAGTTTTAAAAACAGATACTTGTATGTTATTAACAGTATATCATTTGAGCAGTAGAATAGTTGTTGAAAAGTCTAATAAGTGTGATAATCTTTGAATATTAATCGCTAGGAAGTGGCAAATATACAAGTACCAGAAAACTAAATATGTATTTTGTGTACTTTTTTCCAGTCGAGTGCAGCCAAAATTTGACAAAGAATTATGCTTGTAGTCACAAGATCGCATAATAAATTTCCCTTGTTTCAGTATTTGCGTTTTTGAATAATTGGATTCGCGTACACGAAAATGTACAGATCAACAATCGGTCAACTCCTTTTCGGATTTGGTTTCAAATTTTGTACAAATCTACATTTTAAATGCTACACTTATATATCATATTTTATCCATCTAGCTTGCTTTGCAGTTATCGTGTGTATTTGTATTCAAATAATCAGACTTTCTTTTGAATGGAATTCGTTCAAAATTTGAAAATATATACAAATTTAGTACAAGGACATACCAAAGTTCATCCATCTAGTTCAAATCGTTTTTGAGTTGTGTGTTCAGACAGAGTCACAGAAAAATATGATTCCAAAAAATATGTTTTTCGAACTCAAGGAATTATGGAGTCCGGAGATCTTAAGTTTAAAATTTTTGGCAATTGCCATATTTTATTTTTGTATACTTGATGCACAAGATAATAAAAACTCCTCTTACTATTTCATTTCAGTTTATGCTAATATATCAATGAAATAGAAATTCTCAATTAAAAACTTTCAATCATTTGAAAAAAATTTCATATAGTCGGCACATAAGATAATAAATACAAAAATGTTTTGAATATCAAATGCAGAAAATACTAACATAGGCTTTTGATTTTGCTCTAAGATTTTTCTAAGAAGCATGATGGGTTTCTTTTTTAAACTATTTCCAGTGAAGTTTTTAAATGATAGCAAATACAAAACAAAATCATTATTCGTTATGACTAAAATATTACTTACATAAATCTTTTGCAAGTAATATTTAATTCAGTTTAATTATTTCTACAACGAAATAATTTATAAAAAGTACCTAAGAACTATCACACCAGTTAATTACATCATTTTCCTTGATTAATGTGTAAAAATATCACTGCTAAGACCCCCACCTACCAACAATGGCTGCCTCATTTTTTTTAAAAGAATCTTTATACATCAATGAAAATTTTTTCTAATTCTATGTCATAATGAATTAGATCTTTGATGATGATCTACGCCTAAAAGCGCAAAGAAATCTATATTATTATACGTGTGATATATTCATTCAAAATATTTTCGTTTGAAAGAACGTGTTCATAACCGCAAACATTCCCTTTCAATAAGCGAAATATATTAATGCATCCAAATTTTTTTAATTAGTACTTTTTCAAATCTAAAAAAATTAAATTAAAAAATTAAATAATAAAATATAAATCAGATTACGTAAAATCTAATTTTAATGCTTATTACTTCGAACGAATTCATCAATTATTTTCACTTGACCATCATTCTGCAAATTAGCTATTCTACATTTTATAGCGAATTACATATATTCATTCACTGAATCAGAACATTTCGGGGTAAAATTATGTAATTTTAAAATCCTTTTGGATTTGATAGATAAATATTTCGTTTTGAAATGGCCACAATTTTTATGTGTAGAATTCCTAACTATGCTTAGGTGACAAGAAAACCCATTAATCGGTAACTTCGCACCAAACTTTCACACCTCCACGCCATTAGAATATCAGACTCATTGAGGATTGGAAGACCCCTAGATTCACAACCAAGCGAATCCTCAGTAGGCCATTCTCCTTGCTCAAATTGTGACAAAAGGCCGCTATGGTTCTCTTACAATTTAAAATTTTCTATTTATATTAATTTAAAAAAGAATATTGATTTGTTTTTAAACCTTTTATTAAATACAGCATTATCTTAATTAAAGTGTAGCTTTAACTTATTTAGAAAAATTTTACAAAAGAATGCTCTCAATAGCCTTATAACTTTATTTCCTTTACAATTATAATAACTTTATTTCCTTTACAATTATAATAACTTTATTTCCTTTACAATTATAATAACTTTATTTCCTTTACAATTATAATAACTTTCTTTCCTTTACACCTTTACAATTATAATAATTTTCTTTCTTTTATAATAACTTTCTTTCCTTTACAATTATAATAACTTTCTTTCCTTTACAATTATAATAACTTTCTTTCCTTTACATCTTTACAGTTATAATAATTTTCTTTCTTTTATAATAACTTTTTTTTCAATTATAATAAATTTCTTTCCTTTACAATTATAATAACTTTCTTTCCTTTACAATTATAATAACTTTCTTTTACAATTATAATATGTCTATCACTACTATCCTTTACATCTTTAAAAATAAAATTTCGTTTAACAAAATATTTAAGATATAAATTTGTTCGCATAGGCAATCTGAATAATAACTGCGTTTAATAATCTTCTTTTGAATGAAATCTTCATTTAGACTTGGGAATAAAACTGATTTTATACAAGTTCTGATTTTATCTCTTTTAAGGTCAATTTCACTAAAAGTATATGTATTAGCATTCTGAACGGATGCGATATTCCCACAACTGAAATAGAAAATCAGACCGAGAAGTACTGAAAAACTAATCCCCATTTTTAAAAGACGATTGTTAAAATATTCTCAAATATAACATGATTAAATGAAGCAACCGCTGAATGCGCGTGTTGCATATATAAAGAGAAATAGTAATCATCTGCTTTCTTTTATTTCCATAGCAAAATAAGAATCTTTGGAATTCTAACAAATTGGAAGCCATCAAAATAAGCGGAGGGTTCTACGTCGTTCTTTTATCCTTCAGACAAGTAACTTTATTCATGTTTTCACGTTTCATTTTTCATTGCGATGAAGGCTGAAAATAATTGAAGAGGAAGCGATCACTTGACGCCCATCAGAAGTCACGCAAGCTTCTGATGAATGCTACCAATGACAAGATGACATTAAAAAAACTACACACAAGACTTGTAAATGGGTTCGTTTTAATCATCTCGGCGGCCACCCGCATAGAATTTTGAAACATAAAGCCAAGAATATTGAGATGTATTAAAAATGTTGTGGATTTACTGTCATAAATTTCTTCTCTCAAGGTTATAAGAAAATGTTTTTCTTAATATACAAAATATTTGGACATTTGAAACTTAGAAAGAGAAATTAATTAAGAAAAAGAAAGATACAGAAAAGCAAGTAATATAAAAACATTTTTAAGTCAAATCCTACATAAATCAACATAATATAGACATTTTTAATTCAAATCCTACATAGATCAACGAAGAAAAATTCATTTTATTTAATTTTTTTAAAATAACTACAATTAATATAAATAATTTATCAAATTAAATATACATCAATTAATATAAATAATTTATCAATTTTTGCAAGAATTGAACTCGCATTCTTGACCTTCACGTGAAAAATACTTAAATCCTTTCAATTTATCGATTGAGCTACTGCCTGTTGATTTAAATTTTCATTACAAACTGCTAAAACTGTATTTAAAGTATCAAAATGAATTGAATTTAATTAATTATATCTGAAAAAACTTAATATCAAGTGTCATCCCCTACAAGTTCAAAAAATGTATTTGAACTTGAGTGGATGAATAAAAAGTGTTTTATTGACAATTGAAAAATTGAACAAGATTTATAGAGGGAGACTGAACTAATAGTAAGAATTGAATAATCCATTTTCCTTACATCCTTTGTTTAGTAGAATTCGGCTTCCTTGGTAGCTGAAGAATGCGATTATTTTAGAAAACAAAGCCTCAAATAATTTTATTTCTTTATGCATATCGACAAATGCATATACACATATTTTTTAATGTAATTTTGCTTTTTTAAAATCGTTTTCACAAAATTATAGAATTTATTAGATTTGAGTGTAGAAAAAGACTTTTTATTCGTTGCTTCTTCTTTTTAGAGAATAGTTTTGACAATCCGTTTTTAGATGAAAATTCTTAGCGATCCTATGAATAAATTTTCATTGGAGGAAAAAAAGTAAGGCAGCGAAAGCAATTGAAGAACGAAAAATAAATAAAATGCAGCGGTTTGTAGTAATTTAATGAAATACTTTAATTAAAAAGTTTTTCATAACAAGTTTATGCTAAAAAAATAACAAATTTTGCCGTCAAAATTCTCAACTTCCAATTGATATTGCACTAAACCATTCGAAATTTAAATCCTTTCGTTAATCTTCAAAAAGTAATTTTGGTAAGGACTTAATTGCCGTATAACAAATGATAAAAATAATTTATGAAGTTTTTTTTATTTTGAACAAATTTTATATTCAAGTAATAAAATTTGAGTCACTTTGGTGATCCCACAAACTAAGCTAACTAGATATCGTCTAAAAGTTTTGGTCCTTTTTATTAAATTAAATATAGAGTACTTTACATTATTGTAACAGTCTCGATAAATGTTCAACGCTATGTCTAAGTATGGTATAAATTAATAAATATTATAATTCGTTGTATAAATCAAATGCGGATCAAACAACGTTGATAAAATAGTTATTATCTACATAATTGATATTCACAAATGAAATATTTTCAAACTTCGTACAAAAATAGTAGAACACGATTTGATACGGATTCGGTATAAGACTTTAAAAATAAATAATTTTATCGAGTGTATTATTATAAACAAAGACATTATTACAAAGTGGGTTAGTTTAATAAATAAAACTTTGTGTATTGAAATAATACACAAAGTAATCCGATATAATACCCTTGTATATTATATCGAAAAAACTTACATGATATTTACAAGAAATATGGGGCTAAAATGAAAAATATTTTATTGACCGTGAACGGCAAATCTGATAATAAAACTATGGAGAATGCAAGAGTGCTATAAAGTTTTTCGAGAGGAAAATGGTAAAACTGTATATTTTACTTACATTATTACCAACTAAACAATTATGGAAAGTAAAATAGGACCGAAACTGGAAAAAAATGTATTTTTTTTCAGAAGCGTATTTGAACTTTCAAAATCTGTTTTGACAAATGCTTGACCTTTGCTTAGTTATATATTTAATGCCGCTTTTAGAAAAGATCAAAAGTCAATTTTAAGTATTAGTTAAAAGAAAGCGTTTATTATTATGAAAATATCTAAGCTAATATATAGAGAGAAATTAAATATAAAATCCAATAGGTAAATTTCCATTAAATGACAGTTGACCTAAAAAATTGATTTAAAAAAACATTCTAATAAAAAAAGTACTTTTTCTATAATCTCTTAAAAACTATTTCAAAATTACCCTTTAGAGTTGAAATATCTACATGAATTTCCTTATGTTTAACCCCATTTTATTTTATCACTTGAAGTGAAGTGATATTTCAAGTGAAAATAATATGAATAAAAATAACGGTCTTCGTTAGAACTTTCATCAGTAATAAGAGTCAGTTTATTTTTTTTAAAAAAATATTTATATTTAATTTTTTTAAAAATTCAAAATGCAATATATCTTTTAGGAATGGGGTTAAAAATATTGGCTTATTTTGTGAACAAGTTGTTTCAAATCTTTAGAATTAACACAACAGCTAAATTGTATTTGCTTAGTGCTAAAATCAGAAGCACATGTCTTTTATCAAGCAAGATGTCTTATTTTATAAGCATTTTTTAAAAATTGTATTTACAAAATGATAAACTTTTTTCGTGAGCATAATAGCATCTTGTTTGGATATACCTATACTTTTTAATGAAGCAGAGAAATTAATGCAAGTACAAAAAGTAAGAATTAAGGTTTCAATAATTTAAAAATCCACGAAATTCATTCTCCAGTGAGCGAATCCAATTTTTCAAATCTACCCCCTCAAAGAAAATAGATTTTTATTTATTATGATTAAATTGCATTCGAATATCGAATACAAGCTTCGAATTAAATTTATCTAAGCAAATAACCATCATTTTAAATATATATAATGGATGATGGTATTAGAATTGTTCAAAATGGATGAAAAGTGCACCTTAAATATTATTCAAAGATTGGTTTGTTATTATTTCTATAGTTTTTGTTTTAGACAATGCTCAGTTATGCATTAAAAGAAATACTAGAAAATTTTAATTAATATTCGCCCCTTTTAGAAAAAAAGTAAAATATTCTTTCCATTCACCTTAAGATAGGTTCTAAGAAAATTTTATGTTCTGTCCCCTTAATATTAACAATAATAAAATCAATTTAAAAAAAAAGAGGAAAAAACCCTATTGTTCTAAATTTCATTTATGATAAGAAATAAGAAAAGAATGTCATTGAAAAGAAAAGAAAAACCCTCAATACTGTATTATACAATTTACTCGTTTTATACTTGTTTCTTTTAAGCATTCGAATGTGAATAACCGGATTAATGAACTGAGAATCGTAGCCATTGCTTTTCACTTTCTTTTCTACGTCGTCAAAGAAAAACGTATTAATTCGGAAAATTGAAACTAGTTTCTACGATTCAAATAGAAACTTGAATCTTTTGCTTTTTATATTACTTATTTTGCTTATCTTTTTAGACCGAAACATGCAGTTTTTCTAATTCCATATTGTTTAGAAACAATTTTTCTAATAAAAATAACTTTATAATAATTCAAACTTTATAGTTAAATGATCATTGTTTTAAGCATGCAAACTCAAAAACGACTTCACCCAGTATATTCTTTTTGGAGGGGAAAAAGCAATCAATGAGTTTAAAGAATAAATATTTTAAAATTTTTATGTCACTAAGTTGAATAGCTATTATTTAATTTACATGTTAAATGTTCAATGATTTAATTCCCGATTTCTGCCTTTTAAATTTGCATAGAATTTACTTTTTGTACACAATTAGAAAAGTTTTTATTTTATTTTATTTTATTTATTATTTATTTATTTATTTATTTATTATTATTTTGCAGACTACTTGCAACTAATTAATACTTTGTGGAAAATTTTTGTTTCGGACATTATATCATAATTTTCAGGATCCAAGTTTCATAATACCTAACACAGTTCACCTCTCCTCCCCCCCCGTTGAATATAAAGTTATCCATATCAAAAGATTGTAATAATTGTTTTCTAATTTTGAAAAGTGAGCATTTCCTTTTAGTAAGATTCATAATTCTTCGAAGTAAATAGTGTTCATCGTCACACGTGGATATTGTTTTCATTTATTTTAACCTTCGGCTTCGAGACCAGGAAGATGAAGTCGCTAATGCTTTCAATGTCCTTGAGGAAAAGTGGTATAACTAATCTTTCAACTACAGTATGATAACTGTACTAATGCGAAGACAAAGGCATGCTTCAGTTTTCTTTGCATTTATTATTAGTAGTACAATTACATTGTTTTTCTTCACTATTCTCTTTTGAATTATTTCCTCATATAAAGTATTAGAAAGATATGATAATAATGATTATTCCTGAATAAATGTTTCTTCCTTTTCATTTATACTGACATAAAGCAATTAAGATGTGGAGAGAAATTGTACGATTTTATTGGCTAAGAATTATAAACTGATTTTGATTTCAATTATATTAATTATTTTTATAAAATATTAGACTATTTTTATATTTATAATATGTGTTTGAATAACATAAGTCAGTTAAAATCACTTTTTCCAATTCCTACTATTAGTTCATACTCTTCCTATATTATATATATATATATATATATATATATATATATATATATATATCCTGGTCAAATTTACAAAATACTTTTTATTCATCCACTCAAGTTAAAATACATTTTTTAAAATTTGTAGTGGCTAGAAGTTGATGTAAACACAGTTTTTTCAAATATTAATTCATTAATTAAATTTAATTAATACCTTAAATAGAGTTTTAGAAATTTGTAATCAAAATTGAAATCAACAGGCAGTAACTCAATCGGTAATATGTAAGGATTTCAATATTTTTTACGTGAAGGTGAAGAATGCGAGTTCAATTCTTGCAAAAATCAATAATTTGATAAATTTATATTAATTGTAGTTATTTGATAATAAGTAACTAAATAAATTTTTTAATGTAAGTAGGAATTGACTTTAATTTTTTATATTTACTTATTTTTAATATTCTTAAGAAAATAATGGAGTCGAGTCACGCTTTTGTGATACTTTGCGTCAAATGAATTTCCGAATTTTTATCAATTCTTATATTTCTTTTGCAATCTATATTACATAATTGAATGATGTAAGATAGATCTTAAATGTTTGTTTGAAGCATGTATTTTACATAGTTTGATGAATGAAGTGACGTCTCCCACTGGAATGTCATGTCAATTGACTAAATTGACTTCTTTGAGAATACTTCCAAATACGCAAATATATAAGTCTTTTAAATCTCAGCTTTAATTCGTTTCTTTACTGTTAAGCAAACTGTTTAACCCTTCAGAGAATTTCTCAATTATTTTATCAAACTATGACCAAGCATTTAAGTAACATACGATCAGCACCGGCTAAAGAGAAGCAAAGAGGTGCCTAGGAAATTATGTTCGTACTTGTTATACGTTAAAGATAAGAATTTTCTAGAAAAACAGCTGAACCGTCCTTTTTTTTAAGGATTGTGTGGCTTTCACGTGATGAGACAGTTCAACATTATATAAAAGTAGCAGAAAATAGACCCTGAGAGAAGTCAAATATCAGAAGGCTGCACATCTCATAAGTGGCTTTTAAAATTTAGTATTAGAAAAAATTAAATTAATAAACGTGGACAAATTGAATTAATTATATATTTATATATTTTATTCACTAATATGAAACTACGGAAGTTTATTTTCAATATAAACTTCTTGTTTTCGATTTTACTTATTTATCGAGTTAATTATGTTAAATAAAACTGAAGTCCATGATTAACGAATTTTGAACCCTATATGAAATTTAAAAAGATCAAACATTTTAATACTAACCTAATGTTCAACTTCAAAAATATTAAATTTTTGGTATATTTATTTCAATAAAAGAAAAAAAAGAATATACTTTATTCAGGTAATTTTAATTATTTTCTCAATCACCCAGTTCTATAATTTTATTTTTAAAAAAATCCTTCGTATTCTTTTATTTTAAAGTAACTCTAAGAACCTGAGATATGTTATAAAAATCTTCATATGGCATTATAAATTAATGTATACTGGCCAGCTCTTTTTCTTTTCCTTTTATATTCTGCTTAAAAACTTTTGGTTGCAGCTCTTTTTTAAAATAAATCTCAATCTCACTCAGAATAATAAAAAAAATTAGGATGCGTCTTAGAAAATATATACAGGAAACATTTTTATTTATTTCATATTTAAGGAACCTTTATAAGGATTTTAATCATTTTCTGAATTAGCGATATGAAGCTAAAGAGGACGTATTCATATAAAAGGATGATTCAAGGATATAAACTCGTTTAATAAAAGAGAAAAAAATTTGAAAAACAAAGTTAACAGAAACAGCATTTTAGACTCCATTTTTTCTAGTTCCATCAGTTCGCATATAAAATACTTTTTTAAAAAAAAATAGCATTAACGATATTTTTAATAATATATTTTACACACTTTTGAATAATTTAAATTCATTTTATAAAATACTATTTAAAATTTAAAGAATCGACATCAAAGATAGATAAAAATTATAGTTAGTAACAAATAGACATTGATTTAATACAGAATGCTTACTTCGAAAGTATTTCATGAACTATCTTTGTTACTTATATTTGCTTTTTTTTTCATTTTCAATAACTTTTATACTTTCTAAGTATTAAATTTTTTAATAATTTTCAAAAATATTTTTAAAAAAATTTAATACTTTGAAAAATATTTTTTTTTTAAATTTAATACTTTGAAAAATATTTTTTTTTAATTTAATACTTTGAAAAATATTTTTTTTAAAATTTAATACTTTGAAAAATATTTTTAAAAAAATTTAATACTTTGAAAAATATTTTTAAAAAACTTTTATACTTTGAAAAATATTTTTAAAAACATTTAATACTTTGGAAAATATTTTTTAAAAAACTTTTACACTTTGAAAAATATTTTTAAAAAAACTTTTATACTTCGAACAATATTAAAAAAACTTTTATACTTCGAACAATATTAAAAAAAACTTTTATAGTTCGAAAAATATTTTAAAAAAACTTTTATAATTTGAAAAATATTAACTGTTAAATGTACAGATAAGATTCAGAAAAGAATATCAAACCCTTGCAAGAATCTAACGAAATCTATTGCAAAGTAAGCTTTACTTATAAAGGCAAGTAAGCAAAGAAACCATGGAGTTTTCTCAAACATCATTAATGATAAAAACCTTTGAATATATTATAGTAGCTAACAATATCAGATATAAATAACAGTGTACAAAACCGAGTCAACCATTTTTATCCTCATTTGGCTTGTAAAACCTAAATAAAATGTGTTAATAGCTCATCAAATTTTATTCCGCGGTTACATCTCCCTTCCATCACTTGGTGTCCAGAAACTACAGGAGACAAGATTGCTAAAATCCCTCATATTCCATCTGCCGAAAATAAGTGCTGTTAAGTAGTGAGATAAAGTATAAAAATGAGTGACAGTTTTGCTGAAAAGTCTATAGTGGTTCCCGTGGTTTCAACTCCCAGGACACACCATCACATCTCATAAATCAAAAACGTGTCAGACAAGGCGTTGTTTCATTAGAAGTGTGTGTTTGACGCTTTACGTTTTGCCTGTGGAGGAACACCTCGTTAGTTGCGATGATGGAAGAGGGTTAAAACCACTTCCGCGATTTGCTGTCCATCCAACTACTCAGTTATTTAATTACACCTCTGTGTGGAGCATTTTACCAATAGGATTAATTAATGGATATTTCTTGTGAATTAAAAATGCCCAGGAATCCCCCCCCCACTCTTTATACTTTATTTTTGTTTCGTTACTTGTTGATTTAACGTTTAGGGACTTTTTGAATCTCGCAGAGAGCATGGGCCGAAGAGAATGACAGATTATATTATGGCTTCTCTGAGAATTATCCGACTTTTTAAGGTATTTAAAAACTCAGATATCAAGAAAGAAAATGTAATTGCATTAAATTATATCTTAAAAAAACAATGCCTAATTTTCCGTTAAATAATTTTTCTTAAAACATAGGCTTCGGATAAGTCCATTAAAAATGTAATCGATATTTAAATAAAGTCCTTTCCTTACGTTATATATTTAAAGCAAATACGTTTTCGTCTTAAATAGACTTCCTGTTTTGATTGTTTAGAGAGACACTGAAACAAACTTTACAAAAGGCAATTAACTATATTTTTATGTATGTATTCAAGTTACACAATTATGAAACAAACATAACAACAAAAGGGAAAAAAGAAAAGTAAATTCAACTATCAATTGGAATGAATTGATGAAATTTAACCACTTGACATACGAATTTATTTAACTGTCTAATTAGATAACTCATCCTATTTTGGTAATTGATTGTTAATTTGATTTTTTAAAATAATATATGAAGCATTTGGGATACCAAATCGTTTCATATTAATTTTTTCGTATTTAAATACTTAATTCTGTGGCTTAATTGCAGACTTGAAAATAAAAATTCAGTAATTCGATGCGCGTGTCAGAAACGTCATTGTATACGAAGTGGTTAAGGAAGGCTGATAAACAGAAATAATTTCCAATATAGAAATGATAGTAGCTGGATTTGCTTTTCAGAACATCTATAATGAAGATCTTAGCCTTACAAAATATTTCATGGCATAAAATACAGACATTATAGATTTATTTCATCACTTTAATATAAGGGAATTTTTGCATATTGAGTTGAATTTTTAGTTTTGATTTATAGAATTAATTTCACTTCAAAAGTCAAATTAAGTTGAAAGTGTAATTTGAGTGAATTTTTTATATTTCATAACTTATTTACTTATTTCTTAAAATAAAATTTTGTTTAAGCATGCCAAAAATTACTTATGAGAACTAAGCCTAAATTCAGTTGTTTTGTATAAAGTTGGCAATTTTCTATTTTATTCTCTCAAAGTAATGAATTATTATTTTTTTTCAACTTTTTCTTTCGTTTCGAAATATTAAGATAAAAAGAGAATATTTAATAAAACTGAGCTATTGTATTATATTTTATCTCAAATTCCAAAAAGACCAGAAATTTAACTATTTACTAATACGCAAATCAGTTCAAAGAAGGTTATTTGTATGAAATGAATAAAAAAATACTATGTAAAGATGATCTGATGGAATATGAAGGATTCGTATTATACTCTTATGTTTTTTCGTATTGTACTCTTATGTCGGCTGTAATTTGTTTTGAGTTGTTTGTCTAATTGATGTGTTTCCTTTTTCAGAGAACAATGAAAACGGGATGCCTCGTCGGCTGAGGACCGCGTACACAAACACGCAGCTGTTGGAACTGGAGAAGGAATTCCACTTCAACAAATACCTGTGTCGGCCGAGGCGCATCGAAATAGCGGCTTCTTTGGACCTCACGGAGCGACAAGTGAAAGTGTGGTTTCAAAACCGACGGATGAAGCACAAGCGGCAAAGCTTGATGACAAAAAATGGTGACGAAAAAAACGATCTCGAAGGAGGCGAGACGCCAACATCTTCTTCTACACCAACGGGAGCGGGTTCTACTCTCTCAGGAAACGAGGCCGACACCAACAAAACTGACTCTGCTGATGACCGGTCGGCGACCGAAACTTCATCTTCTGTAGGAAGCCCGGAAAGACCGCCGAGAGTGACTAAGAAACAGCGGGAGATCTCTTCGGACAGAACCGTTGCGGACCGATCTCCTTCCTCCGCCGCCGGAGTTGCGACCAGCGACGGCATCAGTGAAGCTCTATCCCCGTGCTCCACCTCTGAACGCCTTCTCAATTTAGATTCGGATTTCACGCATCAGCAAAAGAACCGTATCCATTCCCCCGGCTCTGTACAAATCAATCCGAATGATGCACTATCAGCTACATCACGTAAGGGTAGCCCGGTTGTCCTAGGCGATTTAAAATCGCCAGATACGAATTCTCTTTCGTCGACACCACCCACTGAACCCATCATGCACAATCTGAGTAGTCTTGGATCTGAAAGATCTCAAGTTTTGGCTTCGGGTGAAACTAAAAGCAGTCGCACTTCAATGTGTCCTGGATTGACAAATGGACACATGAACACATCTAGTGGAAGGAGCACCAGTCATAGGAAACTCCCTCAATCCTGTCCAATGGATTCTGCAATACCTTTCTGCAATTCACCGTGCAATCTCAATTGTGCCCCTGTTGCTAGCACAACCCATTGCACTAGTCCAGGTGGTGGTATGTATCAACTGACCGCTCAGCACTGCCCTCCAAATCACATGTCTACCAATTCATCCTACCATAGTAGATCCAGATCATATTCATCGACAGTCCCTTATTCTACAGATCCTAACGGAATGATGACGTATGGTCAAAATAATCACAGAGGTCTTTCGCCGAGCGTAGGGCAAGGAAATTATTGTTACCGTACACCACCATCAACACCAACGCAACAACAGTCTTACCAACACACTTCACCACAACGTATGGATAATGACTGGATAACGCAGCAGAACTCTTATGGAAGTCAGGTTCAATCGCCACTTTACTATACAAATGAGAGATCTTGCCAACCGCCTCAGCAGCATGGGTCATTAACTCATAGTCAAGCGACTCCAATGGGTACAGGAGTGGGTCTTGGTTCTCATTCGGTTCACGCAACTTCTCAACGTAACTCTTCCCACAATCCACCAGTCTCCAGGTCACCATATCCATATTCGGTGGATTCATTACCTGCGCAAAATCAGTCGCACGAACCTCATTCTCATAATGTCTACATGTCCGATTACCGGGGAGACATTAATACCGGCTACAGTTTTAACAGAAACTACAACAATCTTCATTCAAATAATGGATATGATTCAAGTGTTGGATCCTCTAGTGAACAATATGTACCAAACAGTATTAATCCAGATGGCTCTGTGTCTTATTGCTATCCTCATCACAACAATGCTAACAGTGGATATCGATCTGATTCGTTTGATGAGAATGGATCACAAACAATTTACTATGATCTAAGCAACAGTACAGGAAACAACAACCGAGTTCCAGATTACAGTGCTACTGCTCCAAAACAAAATTTCCCTCAAACAAGTAGCCTGTACGAAGTTAGTCACACCGTTGGAGACACTGCCAGCATTCCCACGTATAATCAATCCGGTGAAAATTACAGGGGACAGTGTCCAACGGAAGGTGATCTATCTTTCAATTATTACGACTCTTCTGATAGTTACTCGTCTAATAATAACAATAATGGAGCAGCCAATAACAATTCATGTGGTACGACCGACTTCAATTTTCTTACTCTAGCTAGTGAATTTTCTTCACCAGAATATTATCAGTTAAGCTGACTTCACTAATACATTTGCAGGTGCTTCGTTCTAAAGAACAAAGAGGCTCCATGCTATAAAACAGGAAAAAAACAGCCTCAGGCAATAAAACTGGATTGCTCGAATGAAAAGCGACAGGAGTAATTTTAGTGAACTACACATACAAAAAGGAAATTATCTCTTCTTGATTTAAAGCTATAAATAAGCATCTGAAAAAAACTGTGCATTTTCTTAATTTTGCTCACTATTCAACCTCAATATCTCTAAAATATTCTGGGAATAAATTATGTTTTAAATGATTATCCTTAGATCTGTTTACAAGGTTTGTCAATTAAACTATAACAAAAGAACAATTTAGTTCTCAGTTCTAATGATAATAATTTAATCTATAATTTTATTATAAATTTTTACTCATCTTTTTAAATTTATTATTATATATTTCTATTTATTTCGTTATTTCGTTCATGTTGATTATGATGAAAAATTTATACCAGATTTTTAAATTCAAAGTAATTTTTTTCATATTTACAAAGATGCTTCGTTCTGAAACAAGGAAGGATTACTAATGTGCAATACTCTTCAAAATGTGATACTTGTTTATAAACTGAGCGAGATTTAGGGTTGAATGGTGATAAAAAAAAGTTAGAGCAATCTCGGTTTTAATTTTACATATTTCTTCTTTTGTTCTATTTGATTATACTTTACAAACAATTTTAACAGTGCAATGCAATAAGTTTACGATGCTATGGTTGTGTAGATAGTGTGTGTAATTGTATAGAGAGATATAATTTAATCTGTACTAAGTTGTGGAAATTCAACACACATTTTATGCATACATTTATTCATTTGTTGATAGTTCATTACTATGAACCTCTATAATAGATTGAACGAAATAAATATTTTTTATTTGAACTCAATTATAACCATCCCATCTTAAATAATGATGTTTGAAAAAGAAAAATATTAGCCAGCATTTCTTTACTATTTATGATAGTTGAGAAATGCCTCTTGTTTTCAGATATGAGTTATGAACATAATGACATATTCTCTGAATAGTCCATAGTAAATACCTCATATAGATCGAAATACCTCAGAATTATAAGCAAAAATTGAAATGTCAGATGAGTCGTGCACGAATAACACACAATTTCTTTGAACAATTAAAATGCACACGAGTTCATATGTTCTATAATCTTCATTTCTAATCAGGGAAGTAATGCAATATAATCAATTCCTATTTTTGAACGAAATGTTATCCAGAATGAGTAATTAATACAAAGGCATTTTTTTGAACAAAACCAGTTCCCTTGTATGTATTTTCCTCGTCCACATAATCTTTGTGACGATTTTATTTCCTTAAAAATGTAAATTATTGTACTTGTTGTCTATAAAATGTGTGGACGAACTTTTTTTTCCTTTCGAAGACCATAACTGAAGAATGCGCAGATCACGATATTCACTCGAAAGAAAGTTCAATTATTTGTAAGTATGAGTGATTTCTTCCTTCTTCTGGACAAAGGAAACCATCCAAAGAGTGATTTTATATCCTGGTGAAAGATAGGTATTTTACTTTTGTTTTATAGTGTTTTAGTCAAAATATCTGAGATTAACCTTAATCAGATATTCAGCATAATGTATATTTGTTTATGGTAAAAGGTAATCCGCATGTTTCGTAGATGCTTAAGTCTATGTGTAATAGAATTAACTACTCTTTGCTTTCTTGTTTTGTTATTTTTCATGTGTATGTGAATACAACTATGTAAGATATTCAAAAATACCCTGTTTATCAGAAGTTGGTTGTAGTTCAATGAAAATATGTAGTAATTACACCTATTAAAGGCTTCTGTGTCAATAAATGCGTCTTTTCTTATATACTGATTTGGAATTAAGAACCATTCCTTCGACAATCGAATACCTTAAGAAAAAAATATTACTTCTATATTTAGAGCTTCTAAATAGTTGACCTCTCTTCAAAAACTATTCTCACTTTAACCCTTTGCGGTCAATGCTGTGCATCATTTTGGCGTTTTATTTATTTATTTTTCAAATTTAATTGTTAAAAAAAATACATGATTGTTAAGAGATGTAAATTAATTGTTCAAAGAAATTCGACTTAAAAGAATTATGTATATTTATTTTTCATAGCAATAAAACAAATCTTTTTATTAGGTGAATAATTTTGCATCTAATTATTTTTCGGACTGCAAAGGGTTAAACACTTATCAAACATTTTAAACCAAGCAAAAATTCCTTTTCTAAATATTCACTCAGGACTTCCTAAAAATGATTTTAATACTAAAAATATACATGAAAAAAATCGACAAGCATTTCAATTCAAAGTAAATATTATCCGATTCCTCAATATATTTAATTGATTTATATATTTTTCAATGAAATTTTAAGAATATCAACCAAACATTCATTCTAAACATTCTTATAAACAAAGTGTCCGCCCTAACCGCAGCCAAGAAGTTAATTTTTTAACCGTAGGAAATAGGATTACACTTCCAAGTAAAAAAAATGCTTTAAATGGTGTAAATAATTATACACAACTTGAGATAATAAACATACTGCTGAAAATGTAATGAAATTCAGTCATATTTAGTAAAATATATTTGAGCTCTAATATTTTAAGCAAAAACACCTCAATTCTTCTATGATTAAATCTAATTGAATTATAATACTCGAGAAAGCCACTGGATTATTCTTAAATACTGATATTCAAAGCTTCAAAATTCGACTAATTTTATTCGAAGAATGAAACTCTTTTTTAATGTGTGACCAAAATGTTTAACTAATATAAAGACTAACAGGAGCAGCAGACTGTATAAAAATTTAATTTTATGACTTTTACAGTAGTGCGTTTATTTATTTAACAAATCAAGTATAATTATTTACATGATTTAAAGCCCTCTTCCAAATAGAAGTTAATGTCTATTCCAAAAGGTTAAAAAATTAGAGTTTGGGTTCGATTCCCTGTATATAAATTATTTGGGTCTTTTTTTCAAAATTAGTGTGGATACTAACGAGCTTAAAATATTAATTTCGGGTATTTATATTCTTTAAACTTTCACTACTCATCTTCCACAATTTCAGGAATTCTCACATTAGTTAATGTAAACTTGCTTAATAATTCCTTGCTAATTGCAAATACGCAAAATATTTTTATTATGAAGTTGGGAAAGCAGAAAAGTACTTTCCAATGTAAAGGTAAGTTCCTCTACTAAGCTTCGCATGGATTCCAACAAGAAGTAAGTTTTACTAGATTTATATTAACATTAGAGCTTCGTTGAATTTAATAAAGTTTTTGACATATTAATATCATTGATTAATTCAAAACTCCTTAAACTTGAAAATTAAAAGAAAAAACTGAATTTTCATTTTTTTTTATTTACTCAAGTTTTTGAAACTTTATTAAATTCATTCAAACATATATTAACATCATTTCAAACATATCATGATTATTTCAAATACAACTTAATTAATCCTAATTATATTACTCCAATTTTTTTAATGAAAGCTCTTGTATGAATATGAGGGTTTGTTCTTACAATTTTTAACAGCTTCAAGCCTTATAAAGAATCTTTTAAATTCGTTTTTAAATCAATGAAAAATAAATTACAATTCATAGCGATTTCATTTGAATTTTTTAATGTGAAGGTCTTGTTGTTATTAACAGCGCACAAAAGAAACAAAAATAATAGAAAAATTATAAAGTCATTAAAATTCCCCATGTACAAACGACATCCGATGTAAAATAAATATATATAGAAATAAAAAAAACAAATATACTTTAAAATATGTTACGTGCTTCATATGATTTGAAGTCGTAGTTCAAAACTGTAAATTTTTACAAAAATTAAGTCTTTTCATCCAAATAATCAAGATAAAATTTAAAAAAAAATCAAATTCGCAATAAATCCTACACAGAAATCTCGCTTATTAATGAAATAAACGGACCAAAGAAGATTAACTTTTTTTTAAAAAAAATAAAAGTTACTAGCTTATAGCAAAACCAATAAAAGTAAATATTAAACAATTTTAACTCTGCAAACTGTATAAACAAATTTCAGAGGAATTTTACTCTCAGAATAAAATATAGAGGGTAAAGTTGTGGCAGGTTCGATAAATCTGACCCTTTTTTATATATAAAGCTAAAATTTTCAAACGTCAAATAGGAATAGCATTTCTAAAAGTTGAATTTCAAGTATCACCCAAAATAAAAAGTAGTGAATTTTTTGATGCTATAAATGATTTGTGCTATTCGGGAAAAAGTACCTTGCGTTGTTACTTTATTAACTAACGAGAAACGTTTTCTTAGCAAATTTTGAATTCAATATATTTAAACTTTAGATTTTTGTTTGAAATTTTCAATAATAAAAAAAAGATTTCACTCAATTTTGCAATACTTAAATAATTATACTATATATCGTATTGAAACACAAGGCTTCGCAAATATAAAAAAAAATTAGCATTTCCATCATTGAATCAGATTTTACTATTTCTGTTAACATACAAATTCTACCTTTCAACAAAAAATATTTTCTTTCTCCTACGAAAAAGATGTATTACTCTGGTTATGATATCAAAAAGGATTCAGGTTTTTTGATTCTTAGAATTATATTAGAAAATATGGAAAAATTTACTAATTTGGAGTCATTTTAGATTAACTTTGTTGAAAGAATATTTACAAAGAGGCTAAAGCTTATGCTCTTGAAGCTCAATAAAACAACGCTATAATAGGTTAATTTTAGTTTGAAATTATTTAAAGTTCATGAAAATTTTATTTTTATTAATAAGGATAGAAATAAATTTTTTGATCTAATTGTATAACCAAAATTATGCATGTTTCCATCATCGTAAATTATGCGATTCTTCAGAGTGCAGAAAATGATCAAATATTCTACTACAGAGGTTCCCGTTATGCTCGAAAAGTGGTCTTCATTTTATGTCGTCTTAAATATTAAGTTCTTAGCGTTAAAAAAAGTAATTAAGAATAGATAATAGATATTAAAGCACACGCACATTTGAATAATAAATATGTGAGAGTAAAAATGAAAAAAAAATGATATATATTAGATAGAAAAAAAAACTATTTAACTGCTAAACCTACTTGGAGGATTGAAAAAAAAATTCAATTTCCTTAATCCTGTACAAAATTTGTTGAAAATGTGACCATTTCTACAGAAAGATATCAAAAAATGCATTATTTTCTATTCCAGTAAAATGCGAGAATTATGCTTTATAAAACTAATGCTAATTCAAAATATTTTAGTTTAGTCACATTCGGAATTAAAAAAAATACTCTTATTTTTTTAAAATTTACTAACTTGAGAAAGTAATGTATAAACTTTCATAATGATTTAATCCTATTTTAATTTTTTGCGCTTAGAAATTGCAATATAAATTGATCCATATCAAAAAGTAAGCAAATTGTGACACTCCAATAAATGTTTGGAAAAAAAGAGAATTTCCGAAACGGAATAATGATGGAATTTTATATAAATTAAAAAAAAGGTTATTAAAATTTTCCAGAAGTACCATACATTTACAATGGCATCAAATTATAATAAAAACGCGACACGAATGAAATTGCTAAAAATATTGCCAAGCAGAGGATACAGTGAAACTTAGTAATGTATCCTCAGATGAGGAAAAATACTTCATACCACTTTGATCAAATTGATTATTACCATATAGACGTGCATAGTTAAAATATCCTTGCATATTGATACAGGCTAAAAATATTACCTACAAACATCCATAGATAACTGTAGTAGTCCATTTGATAACTGTAGTAGTTAGTATAATTATCAAAATCAGGGTTTTTTGTTTGGTGTTATTTTTCTACTGCTTTAAGTTTATGAAAGCTTTACTGTTATACTAACTACTACAGTTACTGTTGATAATTTGAATATGGATATAAATTAATTTAAAGAAAACATTCAAGTTTTTGAACCTTCCTTTTCAATAGGTATTTATGCTTCAAAATATATGAAGTGGTCTAAAGATTAAAAACGGTTTTATATAAGCTTCTTGTGTATATAAAACTTTTTGCTTGTAAGATCATATTTTGATTGCGGAATTTTGCAATCCCAGTTTTACTCAAAAATGCTTTCGATATGCAAGTAATATACATAAACAGAACTGAGGATTATTTAATACTAAGCAAAAATAAAGTATATGTCCTAAGAAATATAAAAAAGAATGTTTGAACACCAGATAGTTCAATTTAAATCTTTTTATTTAATACTGCAGAGGCATATATGTACTATGAATATTTTCACAATTCCAAAATTCATGTAAATCATTCAGCTTGGAATGATGATCGAAGGATTCTGAATATTTTAAAGTTGTATTATACCTACTATAAAATATACTTGGTTCATTTCTAATAAATTATGCAAAATGAACGCTAAGTCAGCATTTAAATAACGAATACAATAATTTTTACTTTTCTATTATGTAAAATTAGAAACTTCATTTTAAAGACGCTCTAAAATGCAGAAATATTCTATTGAAAATCCGCGATTAACAAGGAACACAAAAAGTTATTTGATGCAGATCTGAAGTTGCCCTTCGGTTATTTTTATACTTTTATATTAATTTCCCCCTAATTTAAAATTTCTGATTAAATATACAACAATTCTATAGCTGAACATGAGGATGAAATTAAGAAAAGCAAGTATTTTCCTTATGAATTAGAATGGCAATCACTGCTCAAAAAATACTTCAAAATTGTTTCTGTATTTATCTTGTAAATACTACACTAAATTATTTTTGAGAGAGGAGGAGTAACAAAGAAATATAGAGGGAAATTTTTTTGAACAGTTCTATAATGTATCTAAAGTTTTCAAAGTAATTTTTTTATCCGGAATATTTAAATAAAGCGCCAAGAATCATATGGGGATAAACCTTTTACTCTGTCATTTGACAATATTGTTAGTTTAGGATAAATAGCAATAAAAATAAACGAATAATTCAAATCATCATTCAGATTGTTAAGACACGCAGTAACTACATTCTAATAGCACACATATATTGTACAATATTCTATGATGCTAAACAATGTTCTCAGTATTATATAATATTGCATAATAACACACAATATTGAACAATATTCTGTAACATATGCTTTGCTACCTTCTGAAGCTTTAATTTTTATATCTAATCAATCTAGGAGCTCTTATTAGTGAGGCACTAATGATCGTATTTATGGTGAAGAAAATAATGATAAAGAAGGCGTCCACTTTCGAAGTAAATTTTCCAACTTCAAATATTCATTATCTTTTAAACTGACAAACTAGTTAATTTTATATAAAATTTTAAATTATTCTTGATCAATTAAGTGCATAGAGATTTAACGTGTTAACGGTTTCGGTTGATACCGGAACCATTAAGCGAAATGGATTATACCCAACTGAAAGCAAACATTTTAATCAGCAAGAACAGGCAGATTGCTAAGAGCAAAGGTGTTTCATTTCTGAAGCCAGGAATCGCATTAAAGAGACCAATTGTTTCAATCAAGAACCTTAGACACAAGTTTTCAGTTCCTCCTCCGTAATGTCTGAAAATCTCAACTCAATCCTGGCTGCATTTTCCTAACACGCTGCCCGTTAGGGGGGCGAGTATTCTCTAAAGTGCGCCAATTAAAGACTCGAATATTGACAAAATTAAGAAGTTGGAAGGTTGGGGGTGGAGATGCAAAGAATCTCTACTCACTACATTATTTTGCTGAAAAAACAGGATTAATAACTTAAGATAATGGAGCAAGTTAATGGAGATATTAATAACTTAAGATAATGGAGAAAATACTTAAAAATTTGTATTTTAAAATATAATAAGATCAGGTGAATTTTTCTCTTAGAACAGATATAATTTTAATTAAATATATTTCATTAATTTTAATTTCTCGTCAGAGATGTTTTTTTAGTACATGCGTAATTTTTAACAGCTCATTTGAATAGCTTTCATAAAAAAGAAAAACATACGATACGTTGATAATTAAATCTTAGTTAAAAATAGTGTTAACAGTTATTTTAACATTAAAAAAATCATCAGCAGCCAGTCAGAACCTAGATCATTGTTTTTATTAGCCCCATGGCACAGAGCATCAACAAATCCAATTTTTTTTCTTTATATAACAGCAATAAATAAGCAAATGAAAGATGCCTGAAAAATTCAGTAACTTCTCAGAATAAAATTTTAAATTTTAATATGATTATCCTTTGCTTACTTTTTTTTCATTATATATAAATATGTGCTTATTAGAAAGCATTAGCATTTTTGGGATTTTTATGTTGGCCAAATCGAAAACCTTTCCTTCCAGTTTCGGCTGCTGCAATTAATTGACAATCCCCGAGTGCTTCCGAATTGGTAGGGAATAAGCAGAAAGAGGGTAAATGCAAAGGGCAAGCTGATGAGTAAGGTCCGAATAAGAAGTGCCATTTGAAGGAAAACGCTAGATGAAAATTAACCCGCCCTTTTGCGACTCGAACGGGGAGGACCCGTTCCCTGTGTCCTCAGAGAAGTCTTCAATCACTTCCCCTGTACTATAAACCTTCCCCTTTTCGATACGGATTAAGACATGCGATTTAGCTATAAGGACATCAAAGCCCAACAACATAAAATCATTAGCACTCGCTTAGAAATGGAAGGAAAAATTAGAAAACTCACGAGCTTTGAATTAAGTTGATGCACTCGATGAGTCCATGATGAAGATAACCGTCGAGTGGCAAGCGTCGAAAGGAGTGGTTGAAGCCCATTCATTATGAGATATTTGCGAAGTTGCATGTGCCATAATTAATTGCGATGCAGACTGCAGAAAAATGTCTTCCCACTCAATTTCCACGGAGACAGTAATGACGAGAGAGTTTTCTACAAGTTTAGGGAAAGGAAGTTATTAAGGTATAAAAACAAAAGTTGGGTGATTGAAATTATATATAAGGAGACCACAATGATTCAGGACTAACATTAATTCACAATACGACTATTAACGCTTTTTTCTACTCAATCCTGCTTTCCCCCAAAATACTTTATCCTTAGCAGAAAAGTGGGGAATTTAATAATGATATTCTTATTAACTTAAGAAATGCAATAAAAAATTTATTAATTTTTTAAAAAAAAGATAGAAATCAAAATGCTTTTTATAGTAATTTCCCCCTTTATTTAATGAAAAATAAGAAAATAGAATATGTAAAATCTTCGTGACTTTAGTGTTTCAAACGGGTAATTTTGATGTTATGATTCACATCTTAAGAAACTTTCTCTTATATCAAAGTTACTATCATAACTTTATTTTCTTCAGTCTTTATTGAATGTTGATGTGTTTTTAAATATTTAGGGTAAATTTTTCTATTGTACTATATATATTAATATTAATTTATCAAATGATTTCTTAAATCGTTCTCATAGATTTTCTATATGAGGTTGCATACAATATTGAGACGTGAATAACTCCAAACCAATATCTCTCTCAGAATTTTGAATGGTTGTAAGAAAAAGTAGTTCAGAAATTTATTTTGAGATAAAGCAGGAGATTTTATTTGAGAAAAAAATAATCAGGTATTATACATTCAACATCTTCATTTATCTTTAATTCATGTGGGGGGTTCGCATTTTTTTCACTATAGAAAAGAATTATAAATGTCAACTAAGGAAAGTATTATTAACTAAGGAAAAAAAATTAGGAAGTATTGGTTAAGATTACAGTTTTATTTCGAGTAATTTCTCTAATTATGATGTGTGGATAACTAATAAAATAAAAAAAACTGCTTCAGTTAAATGATAGTTAAAAACTGTGTTATGCATGATATTAATATGGAAAATGAATAATCTAAAAACAGGTTTCGATTTCATATAGAAATAAGAGAGACAGTGTAAATATATGTTTGGCAGAAATAAATATTTTCGTGTTATATTTTACTAGTTAAAAGATGAGGCGGATTTTGTTATTTTGTATTTAAGATTTATTAAAAATGGTCTTTAAAAATACCTTTTAATTAGTGCACTAGAAAGCAAAATTTATTTTATTATTTTCTATTTCATATTTTTTAAATTTATTATCCACTATTATAGACATTATAGATTAAAAAAACATGGATTTTTAAATTCAAATGACATACATATGGAGCTAAATTTAATTAAATTACTCAATCAACTGCTGATTAAATCCCCGAAGTATCAAAATAGAGTATTGTTATTGAAAACGCCCGAGTGTTAAAAATTTCCCAATATTATCATTTGCTGAGGTAAATGAAAAATCATTTAAAATATTCCATCATTACAAACATGAATAAGATTAATTAAATAACAGAATATAAAAAAACAGGACTCTGTTCAAGAGGTTATATTGAAAAACATCTTCTATCTTCCTCAATTGAAGTTTTTGAAATAATCGTGCCATCTTCAATATGAAAATATTCTTAATTATATATAAAGTTCAAGATATTATTCAAAAAGGACATTATTCAATTTTTACATTTAAATTTCCAATGCATTCATGAAAAATCTTTGAAATTTTTATTTACACATTTTCCCTTCTTGATATTTAGTTTTATTAATATGGTATTACATTAAAACTGCTTTTTAGAGTTTTGTGCCTTGAAGAAAGTAAGCGTTATTTAAAAAGAAAAACAATTATAAAAGATTATTGAAGATCTTAAATTAATGCAGTTTACAACAAATGATTTTCTACAAAATCTTTCTTTTAAGAAAACCTAATTGATTTGATTTGTGGGAAGTTCTTGCTCTAAAATTGTTTCCAAGTTTCGCTAAGTATAATAATTCGTTAAATGATTTCATTGGAAAAAAAAGGTAAGATTTTTTAGCCGTTAAAAGAAACTGAATAATCAATCTTGTATCTCTTAAATGTAACTCGTACAAATAGCAAAAAAATCGAATAAGTTCTTTAATTAAACTTAAAATTCATATTTTTCTTTCGTCAACGATCTTAATAAATTTTTCCTTCTTTTCAGTTTCATAAAAAATGTCTTGAATCTTAAATTTGATTATATCAAAAATGACGGCTATTCCTTACAAATTTAACAACAAGCAATTTCATATTCAGAAGCTTTTAGCGTAGATCCTTCTGTAAAAGCTGTCTTCCTATAGTTGAAAAAGTTGCACTAAAAAAATGGATAATTTTCACAATTAATCTATAGGAATGCTGTGTTTTCTTGGCAATACAGCTAAATTATTGACAACAATTTCATAAATTTCGTTGAAAAAATTTATCTGAAATAATAGTAAAATATATATATGATTCTGTGACTGACTTGGTTTCGAAGTAAGTATCTATTTCAAAAATATATACTCTAATATTGATTAATAGAAAAATTAACCTGATTGCATCACTATTATTTATTTAAAACAATAAAAATCTTCAACAATGTATATATTTTTTATTTACAAACTATTATTTCATTTCTCCTATTCAGTTAGAAACTTAGTAATAACAATATTCAGGAAGTTATTCATTTTTTTAAAATTGTTATTTGAATTTTATTTTTTAAAATGACCACTTAAGATTAACTGCTTTAATGAATTAATCATTCATTGAAATATAAATTTCATTAAGGGAACTGGTCTTTTAATGAGAAAAAGAAATGATTTTTTTTCTCTGTAGTTTCAAATATAAAATAAGATAGTGTCAAAGAAATTTTTTTTAAATCTTTCATTTTAACGTGTAATAAGCAATAAAATGTAACAATATTTGTAAAAAATCGCTGTTTTATATCAATTTAATAACACTATGATTGTTAAACTCATTAAATTTAAAAAATATCATTAGGATATAAAAATATTACAAAACATTCATTACCAACATTCATTCGCAAACATTCAATTCAACAGCAATATTGAAAATAAAACTATTTATCAGATAAAATAAACTGAAAAGTGTGTTTTCGGTGTAGGATATATTGAGCAGAGTGAAATATCTTAGGAATGTATTTTTCAATTTGTAAATATGTTAGTAACTTATGGAATGTATAAAAGTGTACAGTATATCTCAGGCAAATGGGCAGTCCTTTCATCAAGTTTTGGCAGTAGATGTACATACTCATCCCGCATCAGTCATCATCAATTCATATATCTGTGTTCATTTGTAAAAATAAAATCTTATGTTGAATTTAGCCTTTATTCGCCTGTCTAGCAATTAGTCATTCTACCGAAATTTATCACTTGTTTATTAAAATTAATTTATAGCTTACGCATCATGTTTTGATTAATTGACTAACCATCATTCCATTAAATAAGAAGTATGCTTTATAAATAAGTCAAATGACTGAAAACTAGACAAATAAAACGTAATTTGTCAAAAACCGCAAGATGCTTTTAAAAGTTACAAATTCAGGAAACAATTATGATAACTGTGATAAGTTTGTTTCTAAATGGCCAATTGCTACATAAAATTAAATCCAAAATGAATAAGGTTATTGAAATATAAATTTCAATAAAGAAAATAAAACTTTAGTTGCGTTATCTTCAAAAATTAGTAATTTGTAGTAGGAAATAAGTACTTGTAAGAAACAATTCAGATATCTCCACATTTATGGAATATCTAATGTGAAAACAAGTAACAAAAGAAACTGATCACCGATCTCACTGATCTAAAATGAAAACAAGTAATGTAAAAAAATAATTAAGTCAATTCCTACTTAGGCCAACAAAGAAATTTTTTATTTTAGTTACTTTTTATTAAATAATTACAATTAATATGAATTGCTATATCATATATAGGGTGAGTGTGAACTAATAGTAGAGATCGAAGAAAAATTAGGCGATGCAGGATATTTGCATTTGATAAAACATACATGTTGTTTTATGTATCAGATATGTCGATATCAATTTTTATATTTTGCCTATTTAAAGAGCACTATTACGTTTAAGGATTAGGAAATGAAAAAAGAAAACTTTATTATTAGGCAACTGATAAATGAAGTAAAAATCAAGGGTTTTTGTTATGCAGTAAAAAGCGTTTCCGTAAGACATGTTTCAGCAAAATTCATTATTATTATATACTTTCCTAAATGAACCATCTAATTAAGTAAAATCCACAATCTCAGTAATAATTTTAGACTTGTATCCCTTTGCACTTCCATGGTGGGCCTCTGACTCTCCATTCAGGATTGTGCATCATTTTGACGTTTTATTTATTTTTCAATTTTAATTGTTAAAAACGCCTACATAATGGTTAAGAGATGTAGATTAATTTTTCAAAGAAATTCGACTTAAAAAGTTGTGTATATTTATTTTTCATAGCAATAAACAAATCTTTATATTAGGTGAATAGTTTTGCATCTAATTATTTTTCGGATTGCAAAGGGTTAATAAGTTGTGTAATAAACCAAAGATTTTATCAAAAATTTTAAAGAATTATTAAGGAAATTTTTTGATAGTTAATAAATATTTTGTCATACTAACGAGTGATATTTATCACCTTTCAAATTTTGATTCACAAATTTTATTTTTAAAAAACATGCTTTGGGCTTTCACAGAATAAATTCGAGGTAACATTATTAGTTGTGTTCATATATTAACCACTTATCAGGATTCACAGTCAATAAGTTTTTCCACCATAAGATCACAATACATGGAAAACAAAATTCAAGATCTATAAAAATTGAAATTTTTATTCCTCTATGTAACATTATTTGAAAATAAAAAATGCCAGTTTTATTATATTTTTTAGAACTAAATACTTAATCTCACTGAATAGACGAAATATGAGATAAAATAAGATAGAATAGCAGATGCTACGTTGAATTCTTCAATTCTAGAAGGCAAAAGCAATAAAAGAAATGGTAATACTTTCGATAAAGTTTTCTTTTAAAATTACTAAAAAAGAATTTAAAATTTAATTTATCTTAAAGATTTTTTTATATGGTTAAATGCCAGATGAATGTAAATTCTCTTAATTGATTACCATGTTAGTCATTATTGATTGAAGTCACTTTAAATCCTGTTATACAGTTCCCTTACTAAGAGACTTACACAGTACTGTTTCATAGACGGAGAAGATTCAAAATAATGAATGGTAGTTCTTTTCATTGGAATAATTACATTTGTTCTTAAATTTTTCCCTACTTATTTATGGATAATTGAATTTTATCCATAATGCAATTAAAGATTCAAAATTCATCTTAAAATAACAAAATCTTATACCGTGTAGTTCAAATAATAAAAATCAAAAATAAATATAATACATTTTCAATCAATAATAAATATAAGCTTGTTCAAATATAATCAAAAATGTACTTAAAAGTCTGATAAAAATATATTTAAATATTAGTTGCATACAATTTAATTGAAACCAGTACTTTGTTCGAAGGATGGAGATTGAAAAACCACTTCTGTAAATGTTCTAAGCTGACTTTTTACATTTTATTGTTTTGACTATTCCTTTTAGATAAATCTCAATGCACAAAATACTTTTTCAGAACATTGGAATATCTTCTAGAACATTTATTTTCATATGAAATGAACAGCGTGTAAGTTGAGCGGTCATTAAGAAATGAGTACAAATATTTTATTACATTGTACGGGCACTGTTCAAAAACATTGATTACATCATTAACCCTTCACACTCCTATGATGCCTCTGAGGCACCATTCAAGACAGTGCATCATTTTGACGTCTTATTTATTTTTCAAAATTAATTGTTAAAAACGTCTACATAATGGTTAAGAGATGTAGATTAATTTTTTCAAAGAAATTCGACTTAAAAAAATGTATATTTATTTTACATATCAATAAACAAATCTTTGTATTATGTGAATAAATTTGCATCTAATTATTTTTTGGAGTGTGAAGGGTTAATATTTAAAAATTCTATCTTTTGTTTTACGTAATAACAAAAAAACAAGATTACTATTTAAGTTACAGAAAATTTGAAATCCCTACTTTTTTATAGCAGTACAATTATGTAAAAAAAGAGAATTAGATTAAAGAAAAAGAGAATTAGCTTAGAGAATTAGATTCAGCTTCGTTTCCATTCCCCACATCCAAAAAATGTCTAGCTTGTTTATGAGCCAAACAAGAAAATTAGACTATTTCTACCGATTGAAAATGTGAATGATGATGCGGATGGATTCTTGATTGGAAGGATCCATTTACATATTCTAGTTCTTCAGACACAGTGCTATTGTTAATAATTCTTCTCCAAGCACAAATATATTAAAAAACGGGAAGGGAGGGGGTAAAAATGTATCCTCAGGACAATATTGTACAGTATATATTCAACCGAAAGGAAATGAAGACACTCTCTGAAATAAAATCTGTTCCAGACTAATATTTTCCCCAGAATTTTCTTTACTCCGCATAGGGAGAGCAGAAGCGCTAGTCACTTGCAGGTGTCACGAAATGGGAAAAGGCGCCGAATTTGAATTGATTTCAAATATCAAAGGTTGCTAAAAATGCTTTAGGATGCATCAAATGCTTCAATTATCTTGCTCTTAGAAGTATTTAAACAGTTAACCAGAATTTAATCTTTGAAGCCCCTCTAGTCCCTCTTTTTAAAGTCAAGCGATGGTGCATATACATGTCAAAAGCAATACAAATGATTTAATAGTAAATTTTGTAAAAATTCATAATAATAATAATGAAATACTATTTTTATTTGAATTGTTTTCAAATATCAAATGTTACTAAAAATGTTTTAGGATGCATCAAATGCTTCAATTAACTTGCTCTTAGAAGTATTTAACCGGCTAGCCAGAATTTATTCTTTGAGTCCCTCTTTTTAAAGTCAAGCTATGGTGCATATACAAGTCAAAAGCAATACAAGTGGTTGAATAGTAAATTTTGTAAAAATTCATAATAAAACGAATAGTATTTCATTTTCATTATTATTATTATTATTTATTTATTTTTAAAAAATTACGCATCGATCAAGCTAAAATGATTTGGTTCAGTTTAATTGCATTAGCGTACCGTTGTAAAGCGACACTAGGGCCTATTTTGGGATGGACCATGTATTTTTGAACCTTGGTCAGATGACAGGACCAACACCTGAGCTGGCACCCCCTTTCCTGCGGAAGGATGTTTAGCCATGACAGATTTAACGTGCAATTGTGTAAAAAGATTTAAGAATTTTTCCCAAGAGAAAATATTTGCTTGCTGTATTAAATGTATATATAATGGTTGACGTCTGATAATAAAGACGCGACTGAAAATTACATTGAGATTATAACTCTTAAAAATATGTAATACATTTCACAAAAACTGTATATGATTTATTTTACCACAAAATTTTCCTAGACATTAAGATGTTTGCTTCAGCGGGATGCTCTTTTCAATGGCGCTGCTGTTAAGTACTCCTGTACAGTGTTTTACAAATAGAGTGTTTTCCCACCAGTTATAGTTTAGTTACGTTAACGTCCCTAATGTTGTGAAGCTTCAATAGGGTTATTTTAGGATAGACCTCGTAATTTTGAACCCCCGTTAGATGATGAGGATAACACTTGAGCTACCACCTCCTCTCCATACCACTCCAGCAGAAGGACGTTTGGCCAAGACAGATTTAACGTGCTTCTGACCCTCTTTATACGATGGTTCGGTGGAATCGGGTTTCGAACTTGAAACCCTACGGCTTAAGAGCCAAGACCTTACCACTAAATTACCGCGGTCACTAAAAAGAATTGGATTGAAGTGTATACGTATCGAATGCACTTAATAGGTTAACGAATTTTTCTCTTTTCTCAGCTATAGTATAAGAGGTGAAAGTGATGTACAATAGGTTACTGATTAGCAAATCAGCATCAAACATTGGCACACGAAAAAATTGGCTCACGAAAAATACACGAGATGCACGAAAAATACAGTACAGTACAGTTAGCATATGTACAAATGCTAGCGAATCGAAAAGTCATCGATTTCAAGTGACTATGTCACACAAGTGTGCGCAATGAAAATTTTAAACCATGTCTTAGTTTTAAAAATATTATAATGCTTCACTTTTCAAAACTATAAATATGAGCAATGATAACTAATTTTCTATTAAATCTGGAAATGACTTCTAGTTTGAACAACATTTTTAATATTCAGTTTATGTTGAAAAAGTGATTTACATAAACACAAAAGAAAGAAATTATGTCCACCATGCTGCTTCAAATCAAACTTCACTAATTAGTACAATTGCAATGGGAATATACCAAGTGGAATAAAGGACATAATAAGTAATTATCAGAATCTGAAAGAACATTCTGTAAAATCTTATAAAGCCTTGAGATGATGCTAATATACTATCAGAGATAGGTTTTATAAAATTTCTTTCACTACGCATGGAAAAAAAATTATATTAAAAAGTATTCCGAAATATTTTGATGTGGAGAGTAAAATAATCATAATTTACCTTAACAGCTTTAAAAATTCGTTTAATAATTTGATAATTATAAAAAAACTAATTTGAAGACAGGGTCTCAGTTAATGCTTAAAGTAATAATAAAGGGCAACTTTTTAGGTTAATGCAACTTAGCAAAAGTTAAATTACATAAAATAACCAATGGAATAATAAAGCCCTCACAACAATTATCTTTCATATATTAATGTTTTCAAATAGCAAAAACACT
Organism: Argiope argentata; assembly: GCA_026289955.1. Lineage (NCBI taxonomy): Eukaryota > Metazoa > Arthropoda > Arachnida > Araneae > Araneidae > Argiope > Argiope argentata. The sequence continues at coordinate 3,141,355 of JAOUZG010020818.1, forward strand.
TGCACAAAATGGTTCTATAACTTTGGATTCCAAACGATTATTAATCATTTATATCTTGTATAGATATTCTTAATTTATTTGAATCATAGAAGAATAATACTGCCACTTTATTGTATAAACACTATTACAATAGTTTCCTATTTCTTGTTATTTTTTGCACTTTGTGTTATGAATAATTAGTAAAGTTCAGGAAAATTTTTGATTGAGGATACATTTTTAAAATATTCTAAATCTATCTTCCATCACTGTATGGTACGTGAACATTTGCTAAGCCGCATCTAAAATATCTTCTTTTGTAATAATACATATCAAGCGATAACTTTCTAAGCTTTCTATACGCTACAGAATTTCTTTTACTTGCCTTCAAGGACTAATGCAATTCCAAATGAATTAATAACCTTTAAAAAATCAAATTTTTATTCGAAAAATATGAAACTCGCAAGATTAGTGGAAAGTGTAAAATATATTAATATATTGCAAAATATACGATTTATTAATCCACGACTTTTTTGTCAGTTTTGAAAAAAATCACTCGAGTATAGCAATACATACCATGCCTCTGTTTAAGAAATTTTAAATGGTTTGTTTCAGAAAAGCATTATGGTCCACAATAAAACCCTATTTTTTAAAGTACGATCTTGCACAAATTCAATGCTGTATTAATGAATTTCTAAATGAGATAGGAAATGATTTCCATAACTTATTAAAACAAATAAGCTTATTCATTTGCTATAAAAAATAGAATATACATTATAATTCTTATAAAGAATTGTAATATACAAATCATGCCTATTTTTTTCTAAGCTAAAATGTTTCTGGAGAAATTTCAAAACAAAAATCCCTAAATTATTTTAATTTTCAATGATCAATTTTCAGATCATGGTTTAATTATTTATTTAACAAAAGACTGAAAAATAGAAAACCGAAAGTTTCATTTGCGAAATATAGAATTTTATCATGCTATTATCTGTTTACAATTAAGCAATCATATATGCTAACAATTTGAATGGATAAATTCTTGATTGTAGAAGTAATTTTTCAGGTGATCAAAAAGTTTATAGCGATTAGATTAAAGCGATCTATGAATTCGATCTATAAATTCATTCTACAAATTTGATTGTGATTATGCCGAGCGTCTTAACTTTTTGAATATGAGGATTATAAGTTGCTGAACTCGGAATGCAGATTTTCATTTTTCTTCACATTCGATAATAATAGTATTCGTTGGTTAAAGGATTCGCAATCTATGAAGAGTCCTACTTTCTTGTGAAAGTTTCTGTTTGGATTTTTTACTCGAATTACACACAGCAATTGATAAAGTTATTTATTTGTTGAAAGTTAAAGGAGCAAACACCCCCAAGTGTTTCGCTTTAGTTCTTAACGATTTTAAATTAAAAATACGTAAATATCACTCACAAAAATATTAATCGAAATGAAATTCCATCTATTTAAAATAATTTCTTAGGATATACATTTAAAAAATACACATAAAATATATTTAATAAAAAGGTTAAAACAACTGATTTCAAGAAATAGGATGAATAAACCAAATTAGGAATATTATTTACAAATTGTTAAGAAGCTTCTAAAATTCGTATTTCGCTATGCCACATCGCTAAAACAATAAACTTTTGTTTCATAGTTATAAGTGAGGCGTACTTACCCGAATTAATTTCCTACATCCGCTGATTCGCACTTCCGCTGCATCCAGACACTTGGTTATTATTCTGTTCAAAATGCTCACTTGAAATTCCTCTCAAGGATGTAGTTCAAATGATATCAGCATCCAATTTAGACAAATCAGTGGAAGTCGCTGACTTTTGGATTTCCCCGTTTTCCTGAATCCTTTTGTGAAAAATGTGTTCAAACATGATGCGTACACAAAGGTAGAAATTTTATGAAAGCTTTAATAGAATAAATGTTAAATAATAGACCGCTTAGAGAAATCTTTCCATTGAAAACTTTATGTGATTTATTTCATTGATGGACTCGAAGTAAGGTATTGAACATGTTTCGAAGAATTTGAAATGACTTTGGATTAGAAATACAATCCAGATGAAAGTAATTTATTTAAGTCTATGATGATATTCATTTTCAGTCTATAATGACATAGGTTGGACTCAGATGATTATATGGTTTCAATTATCTATAAAAACTGCCTTTTCTCTTTCAAGGTTTTAAATACTGCTAAAGAAAAGTACTTTGTTTTCATCTTAAATTTGGAAAGAGAAACACTTCCTTCTCTGCAGACGAAAGTCATTGTTTTCAGATTGAGTCTATAGAAATATATGCGATAGTCAAAAACTGTTTTTTTTAAATCATCAGTCAAATGGAGTAAATGTTTGAGCACACCGTTCAAAGCATTAATATGTATCAACCAATTAGAGGTTATAGTTTTAAAGCAATAGAAGTCCACATCACGTTCTAAAGAATGAAATTATACACAAGTATATGAAGCAAAGAAATTAACGCTCCTTCATTCCTTCAAGAAATATTTCACTTCTACAGAATACGAAACATACCAGAAGTTCAACATTCATAAAATTCAACAATTAGTTCATCTATGAAACAACAAAATTCTTACCCACAAAAATTCGTTTACCCAGCTTTACTTCACACTTTAACATACCTTTTCTGAAAATGACATTCTTCCAAGTGACACCAATACCTCAGGAAAACATTCATAAAATTATTACATTGACAAAAAATCGCACTAGAGCTGTAAAAAACAAAAATACGGTTAAAACAGAAGAGTACATGACCCGGAACTATGAATAAATAAGAATCATAAGACAGTTTAATTAATGGTAGGAAGATATCATACTTTACGAAAAATTTCAAAGAAAACAAATTTATATTCGTAAATTTTACCCTATATTCCAAAAAAAAAATCTCACGAATATTAAGGCATTTTATCTTAAAATTTTCTCATTTACGTATAAAAATATTTTATCACATTTTTTCTAAACTACCGATCTTCTAAAACTCACGAAATAGTATGAGGTTTTTACTAACTTTCTGCAGGATTGGCTTTAAGACCCTAGGATATAATCTAGGGACGTCATAACATTAGGGCCCTTATCTATCAAACGAAACTATTATTTCTTCATCTAACACCCATTCCGAAAATAAACATGGCATTGTAACATTTTCTTAATTCTATTTATAAATGTATTATTATGCATAATGAAGTAATGAAGCTTAAGATGTAAATTAACGAATATTATTCATAAGTATTGACCGTTTTAATACAATTTAAATGCTTCGTTAATTTAAAAAGAACATTGCATTTTAAGAAATTACATGAGAGTTACTGGAAACGAACTTTCTACGGTTTAACCACCCTCACATAAGCATCTTACTTAAGTGTAGCACGCATCATGACCCCTAAATACCCAGTTGATCAGTTTCAAATTTTATTTTTCTTTCTTCTCTGCCATTTACCTTTTATTTTCATTTTCTATATTTTCTCCTCTCTATTTTTTTCCTTCTCTATCTTCGTAATTTCTTTCTTCTCTGTTGTATTCTTTCTGTTTCATGTCTTCTCTTTTTTTTCTTTCTCATTTTCTTTTTTTTATCATTATCTTTTATTTTTTCTTTCTTTATTTTTTCTCTTATTTCCTTCTTTTCTTTTTCTTTCTAGTTTTTCTTTCTTTCTTTCTTTTCTATTTTTTTCTATCTTCTTTTTTTCTTTCTTTCTTTTCTATTTTTTTCTTTCTATTTTTTCTTTTCTTTTTTCTTTTGTATTCTTTTTCTTTTCTATTTTTCTTTCTTTCTTTTCTATTTTTTCTTTTCTTCTTTTCTATTTTCTATTTTTCTTTCTTTCCTTTCTTTTTTTTTCTTCTTTTGTATTTCTTTTTTTTTTTCTTCTTTTGTATTCATTTTCTTTTTTTCTTTTTCTTTTCTATTTTCCTTTCTTTCTTTTCTGCTTTTTTTCTTTTTCTTTTCTTTTTTTTCTATCTTTTTTCCCCTTTCTGTTCCCTTTCTTTTTCTTTCTCACAAATCAAACAAAGATCAATTTTTTATACTAAAAAGTAAAACAGCCTATACATATGCACAAATATCTACATTCTGTGAACTACTATATGTACAGATATTGTTTATTGAGTCATAATTGTATATGTAGGAAGCAAAATTAACTTGCCATGCGGAAGATATTAGTGATAAATTCTGGGAAAATATGGAGTATATTGTTATTTTGGTCCCATCTCAGTTTGCATATAAGACTTTACAAAACACCATCTCAAAAGTTTATTAAAGTTTATTAAAATTATTTTATCATGGTGATAATTCTGGTCTTAAAGTAGAATTAATAAACATAAGGTAAGAAAAATTCATTATGTAAAATGTGTAGTAATGTAAAAATAAAATGAAATGTAAGCTGAACTTCTCACTGCGGTAAATAGGAAGTTCTCTCCTTGATGAGTACAATACTATAAGGAAATATATCATATTTGTAAATCACAATTCAAAAGATGTTATTTATTTTTAATATGATTGATTAAGTTTCCATTAGCATATAATATATTTCCTGTTTATATGGCTTAGTACTGTTTTAACGAGTAAATGAATACAATTTTTAAAAAATGAAGAAAAAATAATTAAAATTAAGACAAATTTTCTCTTTAAATCTCAATTCCCATTTTATTTGAAATTTATATAATCTGCATCAAATTTTTTCTCCAAATTTTCAGATTTGCTTTCGAGAGGAAGAAGTTTTATGCATTTCTTTTAAAAGAGTAAAAATGCTGAAGCATTTTTATAAATAATATTATTAATTCTTCTTGATTTTGGCACAAGCATGTTTTATGGGCATTATGCAAAATTCTGGCTTTAAAATTATTCCATGTAAATATTTGGGAAATGATTGGTTCTACGAACTATATAAAAATTTCATTGCAATACTTTTTTGCTTTGTATAAAAATTTATATCATTATAGAGCATATTTAAATCAATTTTCAAGATTTTTATACTCTTTTTCTTCCATTTATTCATTAAAAAATCATAATTTTATTTAAAGAATAAAGTTTTCCTGCCAAGACATAAATTAATCCGGCGAAATTTTTCACAGGTTCAATGTTCAGGTAATTTTCTAAACTCAAATATGTTTCAACTTTTACGAGTGCTGTTTTTTAATACATTAATTTAAAATCTTAAAGAGTTTTAATCCTTGAAGTTTTTGAATGATTATAATAAATTACTTAAAAATAGATACATTATTTTTCTTTAACGAAGAGCTGTTCAACTTATGAGCCACAATGCCGAATGAAGCAGTTACAGTTAAGCACTGGGGTTCCAAAAATTTCATTGAGACAGATTATTCTAATTATTTCAATACGCAAATTGAAAACTATTTCGATGAAAATATTTTACTAATATTAACTTGAAATCCTATTTATTTATAATGATTATTTTATCTCATTCAATTTTATGTTCACTAAAAAATTTGCATAGTTGAAAACATAATCGAAGAAATGTATCGACTGGAAAAATACTCTAGAATAGAAAAAAATCACGAAGTCTTTGTTTAAAGTGACATAATTTAAAATAATGATGTTTATAAATTAAATATTGAAGTTTTTTTTCAAATGATTTAAACATTTTAAAACTGCAATTAATTGCGTTGATTAACTTGCAAAAGTTTTATATTTATTTTACGAATTTTTTTCTTTTATCGGGACTGTTTGGTAATTTCTTCAGTTTTTTATCTAGAAACAAAGATGATTAAAAAACTAAGCCTTTACAACAGATTAAAATAACTTTAAATTTTATTCAATCTTATAAATCAATCTTTCTTTTCGTTACTAAGTTATTAAAATGCATTAATTCACTCCACATAGAATCATATTTTAATTCTGTAAGTCATTTAGATATAGAAATATAAAACTGAAAATGTTACTGTGAAATCAACATTCAACTGTTGATTCAAAATTAATTGGTAAACGAAGAAGATGCAGCGAAATAAATACCCCTCTTTACCCTCATCTATGAGTTTAGTGAAATGAAATAATGGTGACTGCGATTTTTCTCTGAAAAAGAAAACGATTTTGTACAAAGAAATTTATCATTCACTGTACTTTTCTCGTTTTAAACTAAAAAGGTCAGAAAAGGTCAATTCCTCTGGAAAAGGGGGGGATCTTATTCTTGATTTCTATCTCACCGAATGTTTGATGGAACGAAATTCATTACATTTGCATAAAATGTCCGCTTTTGTCTTCATTCTGCGAAATAAATGACAAGGGGAAAATTCTCTCTCGCTATCTGTTTATACAGCAGCTGATCCAAAAACACATTTATGATCCTTCCGAACGGCATCCAGAAAACCGTTCCTTTTGCATAGGTGTCATAATTCCCCAACAAAAGAACGGAAGACTAATGCTCAGGAAAACAAATGGAAATAAACCTCACAAAACACATTCAAAGATCCCATCGCGCATTTCTTTCGAGGCGAGCTCAATATTTCTTTACTCCAAATGAAGAAAAGACTTGTACGAATGCAACCATTAACTATAGTCAGTTTCGGCTTGGGAACGTATCATTTTTGCCACATATATCTATCTAACCGTCACAACCACACATGTATCTCTGCATACAAAAAAGAAGCGTTTGTTTTGTACAGAATTTCAGCGGTTTTCTTCTGGATGCCCGCCTTCTATCACCCTTCCTCGGTAACATATTAGTATTTCTTGCTCTTTCCTCGAAGGGTGGGAATAGTGCAGTAATCAAGTGCCATTAAGAGACCAAAGGTTTTCCTAAAGGGTCCAATGGAACTCGCAAGCAGTGCTTTTCTCTTTCAAGCTGGACGGTGTCAATCAATTGAGCATCTGACTTGTGGGGACGTCGACAAATTACGGGATTCGCGTTGCTTTTTGTCGATAAAAAAAGATATGAATAAGATTCAAGGGGTTGCATCAGAAAATAGTTATGCTCTTACATTGTTTCTTGGTGTTGGAATGCTGATTATGATATTATCTCCTCTTCTTCGCATTTATGGTTTTTTTCCCACCGCTTCGTTGTTCGTAAAAATGTTGTAAGATTTTTTTCTCTGTATTTATAAAATCTTGCATTTGTAATTGTATGATACTGGAGGTAATCAAAGATATTTCTGTTATTTTTTAAATAAAAACTATCAATTATTAGTAATATTACTTAAAATTAAGTTAACTTTTAAGAAATGAAAGTAGTTATTATTTTTAAATTAATAATAACTAACATTTATTTAATAAATTTTCGAGCCTTAAATGATGTTTAAGACTCCCTTATCTAAAGATTTTAGATGAGAAACTAATATTAACCTTTTCATGTGAAAATATCATCCCTATTAGTGCAAATTTATAATTACGTTTTATGTTCTAAAGTAACTTTCCGACAAAGTGCCGTCCTCTTAATTAGGGCACTTTATAATTTCAGTAATGATTTTGAATCATACAAAAGAAAACTATTCCAGTATTCAGACTTGTCCAAGATGTTTTTAATCAATGCTTTTTACAAAGTTTCTTCCAAATAGGAATTTATTATTAAATTCTCGGGATAGCTCCGTTTGACTATAGACGTCTTAAAATCCTAGCCAGGGGAACTACAATGAATCCTTATGAGTTAATCATGGGTTTAGTTTTGGTTTAGTTATATTAACATACCGTTTTTAAAGCAACATGAGGAATATTTTAGCACGGACCTCGTAATTTGGATAAGAACGACCCCCGAGCTGCCCTGTCTTCGAATTTCCACATTACAACAGAAAGTTAAGCACAGAAAATTCAAAGTATACAGAGGAGAGCACTGATTTTAAGTTGACTTATTTTTTCATTAAAGTCATTTAGTTTAGTCCACATATACTCATATCAGACCATATATAATTCTTTTTTAATTTTCTCTGAGCGGCTAAGAGTTCAGCCTTTTTTTCTTTTTCTTTCTTTCTTTCTTTTTTTTTTTCAAATGAGCAAAAGCATAATATCAAACTCTATGTTTAGTGATATCCTCCAATGAAGTGTTTGTTTACAAATATGTAACCAAGTTAAATCAGAATTTTTTTTATTTCCCTCCTTCCTTTTTTTTTTCTTACAAAATGTTATATCAGAAGTAGTGTTGATTTCTTTTGTTCCTGATAACGATTTTGGACCGGTGGATTTGGTTTTGCAGTGGCCAAACTAATTTAATC
>JAOUZG010020818.1:3149913-3180283 GCA_026289955.1 Argiope argentata
TAAGTTTAATAATAAAACCATTTCTTCAGTAATAATCTATATTTGAGGGAGGGTGAATAATTCCATGGTGTTTGTAAGTCTGAGCAGAATACCATTAAAATGATGTTCTTACTCAAATTTTTGATATTTTCAATTAAAATTCAAGAAAATACTTTATGATAGAAAATAGAATGACGATATTGGAACTTAGGAAAATTAATCACTTTTGATCTCAATTTTTTCGAGAAAGCGTCTCCCTAAGTTCACCATTAATAGAGTCAGCCCATTTATGTTACGCGTCAAATGCATCTCTTCAACTGCACATATTGCATGAGTAAAAAAGACGTGACGTCACTGCTAAGGGAAAGACAACGTGCAGTTAAAGGTCAAATGACATGCGCAATTTCATCTGTTTTATAACTCTGACGTCAAAGAATCGACTCTATTACGCACCAATCTTTATTTCAATGTGGTGTTGCTCTATTAAATGGAACAAATTAGTGAAAGCAAAAGCTTACGTTAGAAGTAAACTTATTTACAATTTAAGATAATAAGTAATTTCAAGGTAATAAATAGCATTTAAAATTCTATAGAAATAGAAAGGAAGCGTTAAAATTTAAAAATATTTAGAATAAAAAGATTTTTCAACTAAGCGCAGAATTTTGTACCATCATTTTAATTGTTTTCTGACTCATAAGTTTATTTAATTATTTTCTGACTTATAAGTTTATTTAATTATTTTTTGACTCATCCGTTTAATTATTTTTTGACTCATCCGTTTAATTATTTTTTGACTCATCCGTTTAATTATATTTTGACTCATCCACTTAATTATATTTGATTCATCCTTTGAATTATTTTCTGACTCTAATATCACTTAACAGGTAAAATGATTCTGCTGAAGGAATATTTAAAAAAAGAAATAATTGCTTCATCACAGATATTGGGCCCTTCTGCACTTGTCAATAAGATAAAATGAACCATCAAACAACAGTTTTGTAATATTTTGGCTGCCCCTCAATTCTACAGTTGTATCAGCTTTAATGTGGCTGATAATGAAGCAAGTTGCGAGCCCACAGTCTGTAATTACATCAGTAACAGATCAGACTTCAGACATACAATCATAGCCGCATAGATCCCTTTCACATTTGGTTCTAAGAAAAATAAGTATGTAGTACGTACCATCTTTATTTTTTCTCTAATCTCTAAACAGATGTGTGAGGCTTTTTTTCCTGAGGAATATATTTTTTTCTTTTACGCTTTCTTTTTATTGTTATCCACTGCGTTTTTATCGCCTTTTCAAAAGGAAAAAAAGGAAAAATATCTAGGAAGAGGGGAAACACCCTTCCCTACGTTTATTGACGAAATTCTATGCTAGGTCGTGATATTGTCGCAACGGGCTCTTTCAAATATCATATACGACTAGACAGCATTTTCAAGACACGGATCTTATCATTACATTTTTTTTCCTCCGTATCTTGATGGAATTGATATGCAGATTTTCGTCACTGCATTACGACGAATTCTACATATGTCTCATTCAAGAAAATATTTTCCCAGCGGGACAGCTGTTATTGTTTGGTTTCAGAAGAAACATTGAAATGAAAAAAGAACTTTTTTTCTTTTCTTTTGGTAAGACATAAAGGTTATAAAATTTTTTGAAATTCAGAGTGAGAGATAAGTTAATTGTGAGCGAATTCTAGAATGGTTGATTATTCTCTAAGGCTATAGGATAACCCGAGACTAATTTAATTTATTACTTACATGAGGTACATTTTTAATTTATCACAAATTATCAATAAGATTAAAAACTAATTTCTGAGAAAATTTCTAATTTCTTTCAAATTTCTGAGTTTTTTTTCAAAGTCTTCGTTAATTTAATTTGTTCTAAGCAATATTTAGAATTATTAATCAACATTTAAAAAATTATATCATTAATGCTAATAATAATCAACCGGAAAAAGCCGACCTGCTGATATGCGGTAGGATAAATAATAATCTTTTGGTGCAATAACAAGAATATCAGAAAAATAAAATATAAAAATTAAAAATAGAATTTAGAAAGAAATAATTCTATGTGAGTGCCGTATTGTAGTGGTTTGTGAGTCCGAGACGATTATATTTTTTCTTTAAAGTCTTCGTCATGTGAATTCTTCATGTTAAAGATAATTTGTTCTCAGTAATATTTTCACTAGAATTATGGATAAACATTTTTAAAATTATATCATTAGTATTATTAATATTTAACCAGTATGGAATAGAAGTGTTGATATGCAGTATGTTAAATAATAGTAATAAGAATCTTAGAAAAAAATTTAAAAAAATAGAATTTAGGAAGAAATAACTATGCGAATACCGTACTGTAGAGGATTACGATTTTATGTTTCTTTCACATTCTTCGTTATTTTAATTTTTCGGGTGAAAAATAGTTTGCTCTTGTCAACATTTTCACATCAAGTCAATACAATTTTTAACATTGGGCAAAAATTTCTTAAAAAACAACCAAATATTTTTCTCCCAAAAAATTAAAATAAATCAATTTAAAAACTTCAGTTGTGCTCCTTTAATATGCTAAGATGCCACATTCGCCCCATCTTTGAATAAATATTCCTATTCTATGAAAAAATATTAGAATCTAAAATAAATAAATTCAGATAATTTAAATGAGGCTATCCTTATAATTCATCCCCTCTATATATTCAGCACAGATGTACAGATAACATTCATTTTTACCATTAATAGAAATCACTAAAGCTTATTAATGACTCATTAAATCGTATTATTATAGATTAACTTTATAATGTAAGCTTTATATAGCAACTGTATACATTGTAAATCTTTCTTTCATTTAAAAAAATTATTTTCAAGAAATAGCACCTCCTTTCAGAATTTAAATTGAAATTAGTCTTAAAAGGGTTGAGTTCGATACTTCATGCGATAAATAATTTATCCCTTAAACTTTCAAATGCAACGTTAGCATTTTGGAGACCTGGCCAACAAATAGCAAATGATTCTTGTATGTTATTATAAATAATAATCACAAAGCAAATTTTTAATTAATCATTGTCGCAGTTTTTTATCAATTATATCGTTAAATCCTAAAGAAATGTTAATTAATTAGAGAAAGCTCCACTGATAAATAAGAAAAGAAATGAAGCCAATTACTTAACAATACATTAACGAAGTGACTGACGCTAATAAAATTAACTATTAGAAACATTTCAAAATTAACGCAAAGGTTTGCTTATTATGAAATTATTCCGATCAATTTACAATGGAATTTATCGCTTTAAATAAAATTTATCCAACCATAATAGAGATCTTCAATGATTAAATTAATTTATGGCAGAAATGAGCCAGTTTTCTGATTTTATAAAGATAAATATCCTTTGGAGTGAAAAACAAAGAAACCTTGATTTAGAGGTGTAATATTTATCAACGAATCAAAATGCTTACAATTTAATTACTTTCCAAAATTATACACGTAACGCATTTATTTTATGAGCTTCCAAAGAATCAAAATTCTGAAAATTAAATTCACTAATACACAAGAGCGTTAACTTTACTACTTCCAACCGAGATAAATTGCTAACAATTATCTCGGTTAAATAATGCATTGATTTTATATGCTTTATATGCAACATCTTGTAGCCTGTCTAATAATTCTGTCATTTTCCTCTTAAGACTGTCAAGAGTTAATGATATTGAAATTCGGAAATTCTGGTTATTTTGTCGGTAGAATAGAATTTTTTAAATTCATAATTGTAAAAAATGTATTTTCCGTTCGTTTATGTTAAAAATTTTCTCCACCAGCATCTTAAATGCTCATACTGTGAAAAAATAAAACCCTTAAATAGAAAAAAAATTAAATACAAATAAAAACTAAATTAAAATTACCAAATAATATGATTAAATGATTTTAAACTAAAATGGCTTTGTTAACAATTTGTTTATATAAATATCAACGAATTCAAGATAAGGTTTTAATGTGGTTCTAGAATCCTGCCACATAACTACAACGATTCATAGTTACAAACATTAAAGTTTTTAGAAACAATTAATATATATATATATATAAATTTTTAATCAATTCCTACTTAGGTCAACAAAGAAAAAGTTTATTTTAGTTACTTCTTATTAAATAATTTCAACTAATCTAAATAATTTATCAAAAAATGATTGATTTTCGCAAGAATCGAAATCGCATTCTTCATCTTCACACACACACACACACACACACACAAGGAAATCTTTATATTTTACCTATTGAGCTACTGCCTGTTAGTTTAAATTTACTTTAAGAACTATTAAAACTTTTTTAAAGTATTAAAACTAAGTAAATTTAATTAATTAATTATTTTTGAAATACTGTATTTACATTAAGTGTCATCCTATACAAGTTTAAAAATTTTTAACTTGAATCTAGGAATAAAAAGTATTTTTATTAACTACTGAGAATTTAAGCAAGATACATATATAACTATATATAAGGAGAGTGTGAAATAATAATAGAAAATGAAAAAAAGTAACAACGAAATAATTCTTAGCCCGTTTTTTTTTTTTTTTTTTTTTTTTTACAAATTTAAAGTAAATTTTTATAAACCAAGCTATGATTAGGGATGTTAAAAAAATTAAGATGCGTTCGTGAAATTATTTGAAAATTATTTTAAGTATTTTTTTTATATTTGTAAGTAATATTTTTAAATATTTGTAAGTATTTAAGCACTTTTTATATCATTATCTCCTCTAAATTAAACGTGGCTTGCTTTTGCTATCTCCTTTAAATTTTAAATGTTTTATATTTGCCTTAAATAGTAATCTATCTCCAGTAAAATAAAATTACTTCTGCTATGAGCGACTGTCTTTTAACAATCGTAACTGAGATATTAATGAGCCAACGATTATGAAAATAGAAAAAAGTTTTTCATATTTCGAAGCATTGTAGATATTTTAGTTAAACAGCCTGTGAAAACGTGATGTAAATGCGATTAACAAAAAAACCTTATAATTTCTGCTATTCCCAAGTTGATAAATCTCCTGTCATGTTCAATAATCCATGCATTGATTGACTGACATTTTGAAATTTAAATCTTACAATTTAAGTCATTGATTTAATTGAAGCAAAAAGCAAACACCCTTGGATATGCTTGAATACCACAAGTGCTTTTTACGTTCTTATGTGGATTGTAAAAGCAATAAAAGTTCCTGCTAGGATGGGCTGTCCACATAGAAGATTTAGATTTCGTAGGGCAAAGGTTTAACAGCCTTTTGAAAGTAAATTTTTTAATCACTTTTTCTGTTAACTATCTTATTTTTGGGCAGGATTATTAAAGAATGATTTGCTTATTCTGCTGAAATTTGTGAATTCTTACATTTTAAACTTAAAAAGGGAAGCAAACTATAATTCAGATTAATATATCAGTTCAAATTAAGATAACTGTGTATGACTATAAATAGTAAAAATATTAACATTTTTCCCGTCGGCCAGTAGTTAGATGCATTATTATCTGATACGACTCCATTTGAAGGTTTGATATATAACGTATCATATACGGTTTGGCTTTAGAATTAAATGGGAAATTTGCAAGAGCAAAAAAAAAAAAAAAAAGAAAAGAAAAGAAAAGAGAGAGAGAGAGAGAGAAAGAAAGAAAAAAAAAGAAAAGGAAAAGGAAAAGAAAAAAGACGTAAGATCGCAGTACAGTCTGCATTTGCGTTTTTCATATGATTATGATGCTGGATATTTCTTATGATCAATGCTGGGTACTGGATATTTCCCATTTCGCACTTTTTTAAATATTACTGTTAATTGATTTACTGCTTTGAAACTAATATACGAATTTTTCAGTTTTATGATTTTCGAAAATATTGCTAACAAGAATAGTAAAATTATTCACTAATGAGAAGGTTAAGTTACTCGGCTAAAAAATATAAAGAAAGTCAGAAATTTATGTTTATGGATTTATCCTGTTCTAGAACTTTGCAAAAATATTTTATTTTTCAAGGAAGAACATCATACTAAATAAGTGGCCATATAGTAGACTTGAAGATTATTATACTTCAAACCGATGTCTATGGAAGAGATATTTGATTGGAACGCTAGAATGCTTCAACTTCCTACTGCAAATCAGTCTGAACGGATTCGAATCAGTGGATTATGATCAAACAAGCGTGAACCTCTTGATCACTAAAATTACATTCTGAACAACCGGAAATGCGATTTCGATACATCTTCCTAGTTACGCTACTTGTGCAACAACAACAAAAAAAAAAATCTCTGTAGCAGCGCTCCAGTGAATATCTTTCACACATGCTTGTATTCTGATCTGTGATTTAGAACTCATATTGCATTTACTTCTCTTTCTTTTTTTTTAACGCCTTTAAGCATGAACAGTTTTTGAAATCAAGTATTAGAATGTTCAAAAAAATTCACCCCATCATCGGAAATAGTTATTATTTATCGATGAAATAAGGATCTATTTATCAATAAGATTAGGTATCTAAGGTATCTGAGCTTGCGCGCAGGTATCCGAGATATATCATTGCTGTTATATAGAAACGTCAAAAGTCAAGAACCTCACAAAACAAATAAACAATCAAAATTTTGATGTAACAGTTGAAACCAAAAACGATAAATGTCATTTTGTGAGAACATCAACAGTTAAATAATAAATATAATAATTTGAGAGCAAATTACTATACCTAACATTTACAAATGTTTTGCATCGATGAAATGTTTCGGCGGATTTCATATGATATTTTAATAGAATAATGATGATATCATTTGGATATTGTTGGATTTAATGGCAATTTATGGGAAATGCAACGATTTAGAGCGTGAATGTAATAGTAGCAATATTTTGACCTTTTACACGAAATGATAAAAGCTATGTTCTGATCATGGAATTGGATTTCAATAGCATAATATAGATCTTGTAAGAGATAAATGAATATTATATAGTAAATTTCCAAGGTAACAATTTTCACAAGCATTTAATTCGTATGAATTGATATTTTAGATACTAAACAAAACTCTTGTTTATATGTATATATAACTAAATGTTCATTTTTTTTTATCCCTATACAACTCAACACCACTACACAATCGAACCAAATTTAGCATACATGCTTCTTAGCTAGTAGAAAATTAAAAATTTCTACGGCCCCTGAAGAGGGATGAAATGAGAGTAGAATGATTTTACGCTTTTATGCTATAATTTTTGAACATACCATTGTTTAAAAGTTATTTTTGCACTTATATAAAATTTTAAAAAGTAACTTTTCAGAAACAAAAATTTCCTTTCTGTATAACAAATTTTCTCATCATAATTAATTTTTCAACTATTGTTGTGTATTGATTCTATTTAAATTATAATTGAGGATACACACAATATACACGCACGCACGCACACACACACACAAACGTTCTCCCACACAGGTACACTTACAAAGAAGGGGGAGGGGAGAACAAGTAAACACAGATAGAGACATAGGTACACGGGATAGTCACTAATATGATAACAATAATTTTCGAATAATAAGTTTTTTTTAATCTGAAAAAATATATTTAGAAATTTTACTGCTCTGTGATCACATGAAGGCAAAATAAATTTGCATTCGATAATTCGATTTGATTAAATAATTTTTGATTATCTAATCAAAAGGTTTATATACGTAAATCTAATACGTTAAAATGTCAAGAATTATGATAATTAACAGATGAAATGAAAATAATTCAATAAATTTATAATAAGAGAATAAATGTTGAGCTGTACGAAAGCGTCAGCTTGCATCATGAAAAAATATTCAATCTTTAAAGTTTTTAAAACGAATAAATACGATATACATGCTGTGAAATGGCTATTTTCTAAACCAAAAAGTGAAAACGCTTAACAGAGTTTTTACTCCTTAATTGGAGTTCCCGATAATGTTTTATGCATCTTATAGCCGTATTTTTCAACTAAGAAGCTAAAATTAAATCATTCGATGACATTATTTCAATATATAAATTATGCGGAATCCACAAAGATTTCTACTCTTCCATGGATTTTGTTGAATCAATAAAACAATATTTTTCGAGACCAAGCAAAAGTAATTTAACTAAAAAAGCTGTGAAAGCTATACTGTGAAGGGTTTACTTATAAACCATCAGAATGTCACATAAATCTCGTTTAAATCTTTAAATGATTATTTTTTCTAGTAATGATATATTAAACTATATTTGGAATCGAAAAAGGCTTAAGAAAATAAATTATTTTATCTCACCAGAAAAAATGAATCATACTTGTTAATTAACTTAATTAATAAATGAATACACCTCTATATGGTTTGAGAAATAAAAATTTTAACCTTTCGCACTCCGAAAAATAATTAGATGCAAAATTATTCACCTAATACAAAGATTTGTTTATTGCTATGAAAAATAAATATACACAATTTTTTCAAGTCGAATTTCTTTGAAAAATGAATCTACATCTCTTAATACTTATGTAGGGGTTTTCAACAATCAAATTAAAAAAAAAAATGAATAAATAAACGTCAAAATGATGCTTGAATGGTGCCTCAGAGGCCCCATCAGAGTGCGAAGTTTTAATTTTGATTCATCCAAAATTTATAAAGAACTTACACCAGTCTTATTTTTTAACATTAGGTGTTGACAAATTACTGAATCAAAATAATAAGATTACTAGTAAATAATAATAATTAATTTGCTTCCTCAATAAAATCTATGTTATATAATCAAAGCATTAATTTTTTGTTGAGAAATTATTAAGGAAAATCAGCTTTATTCAGAAAGGCTAAAATAGCTATCATATTGGCTATGTAAAAATTAATCATTTTGGTTATAAGTATACTCTAATCGGATTTAGAAATAAGCCCTTTCTTTCCAAATATGCGAATGCTTCAAAAAGTTTAGATTTACCGAATGTTTCATAAACAGTGTCGTAACATTATTTGAGTTTTCCGTTAAATGTATGTGCATCAAAATCTAATGAGCAGCCCAGGGGCAGATTATTAATCAATCACAGTACATAAATATCTAAAAGCCCCGGGTCTTTCTTCTGGTAAGAGAAAACACAACTCTTAATTGAAATAATCTTGTCTAGTGAAATAACTCCTTCTCGTTTTACTTGTTGACCAATGACCTTGGCATTTGACACCTTTACATTTGCCATTTTCGTACAGTATCTCCTTATTTTAGTGAATGTACATTCATCAAAATGAAAATTTTCTATCTTGTTAATTGAAGAAAATGATAATTCACATGAGGAAAATGATATTAAGACTGGAGGATATTTTTAACCCTTTAAAGGGCCGGGTTTTTTTCTACTCATGTTATATTAAAATATTTTTAAGATTCATATTAACTTAAGAAATGTGATTCATTTAACGAATTAAATAAATATAGTAGTATTAATTAATTAATTTGGTTATTTAATAACTAAGCAGAAAATCAAAACACGCCATTTTGTGCTAGATAAGGAACAGAAGCATCTAAGTTTCTGTCTTATTAAAAATGAATCAGAAGTTATCCCAATCGATATAACATCATTTGAATATTGATAAATTTGGTGGAAAGCATACTTCCCAAGGCCCTTGAAAGGGTTAAATATGTATTGTAATGATTATTTGAATTCCCCATCTTCAGTTAATAAATATTGAGAGCTAGCACCCGACAAAGGAAAGGTTAATAGATGATAGAATTTCTATAGATGAAAGTCATAATTTTTTTTAGATTGAATTTTTAAATTGAATGATTCGACTTAAAAATGAATTTAAAGCAACGATTTAAAAAAGTTGTTTACCAGTATTGTAGCGACTGGGGTGGGGATGGGGGGGTCAAGAGATGTAATGTCCGATTGTCTTGTAGATTCTTCGAAACTTTATTAGTGCATATATTTCCATTTTTAAACCCAAATACATCAAAGAAGTAAAAAAAAGATCTGGTCCCTAGTGTCTTTTTTTTACTATGTTATCTCTGCTAATTACAATGAAAACACTAACGAAAAATACAGTTTGTATGCCTGAATTAATTTTCTTTAATTTAAAAAAATGTATGTTTAGATGAGTGCAAGCAAAGATAACTCTGATTTTGCTTTACTTTAAGAAATTTTAATGATTGGTTTAACTTCCATTTCATAAAATGCTCTGTTTCATGCTGTTACGATAGGGAGAGAAAATAAAGTTTCATTGCAAGTCTCGTGAAAGGGAACAGCAACGAAATCCCAGAAAAAGAGCAACACTTATAAAACGTTTCTAGTCTTCGACGGGTCCCTTTTTTTTTAACAGCTTGGATCGCAAAACCGTAATCCAGACTGGAAAGTCAATTAAAGTTGGTAGAAAAACGCAAACACTCGAGGAAGAAAAATAATCACCGGAAAAACAAATTTATCACCGCGTAACCCACTGCAAAGTGAAAGGAAAAACTATTAAAATGAACCCACTACTTTACTCACTTAATTCTCTTTTGAAGCACGAATTTAATTAAGAAACTCTATCCCGTGCACCTTCATTACTCGATGCATCATTCTCTTTTCATTTCAATTTCCATAAATCATTAGCGAAATTGCTCGAGACCTTGTCAGTACGTATGGAAAGAGAGCGAGGGAGGCAGTGAAAAAAAAAAGACAGACAGACCCTTCTCTAAATCAGGATCAGTCATATTTTAATCCTAACAAAGCGTGGTTGTCAAAATCGGAAGCACAAAATTAAAGGTTCTAAATTAATCCAAAACATTTATTCGTCGATTTCAAAGGCAACTAGTAGAAAAAGCGGGCAGCGTAAAGCTTCATTGATGCCTTTTTAAACGTTGTTGTTGCAGGTCTTTGTAACACCATTAAAAAGGTGAGTTTGCCCGATTTAAAACACATCGCTGGCGCGATTGGAAAGTGTAAAACTCGAGCCGAGATACTTTTATCATCCTGTATGGAAAAGTCGACTAAGTAGAGATTTCGCAGTTTGAAATATGACCGAGTAGTCGCAAATCGTGGATCGTGGACCGATTAAAGATAAATTAGCCAGGATAAAATTCGCATTGCACCACCTGGTCCGCGTCTCATCGTTGATTAGCATAGATCAGCAAGTTTGCAGTATTTTATTTCTCTCCCTCTACGCTGAGGAGCAGTGGAAAAGCAACTTTTAAATCCTCCGTAAATCTAGCGGAGCCGCACGCACAGGCATCAAGCAAAGCAAAATGCGAACAAAGTTGAGAAAGGGGTGCTAATGCAACCAGTCATTTCGGAGAGTTGAGATCTGTCAATATTGCGCCGGGGACGTGTTAATTCCAAACTAATTGTGATACCGCTCCGGACAACTCTGAAACCCATAATTACGCAACGATTTGAAGTGGAAGATTTGGTCGAACATTTTCCGTAAGACTGTTCGTATCGGCTTTATCTGACTCCAGCTATTCGAAACTTGACACTCTGCAATTATCGAAACTTCCGACCATACACGTAAACTATCCGCAACAGACACAAATATACATTGCATCCCCTGCTATCTCGGCTGATAATTATGCAAACTGTCACATTGCTATAGCCAGTCTCAAAGTTAACGATTGATATTTCTCTAATTACATGGGAGCAGGGCGAGGAGTTGTTGTTTCCGAATTTTAACAATCGTTTTGGGCCCGAATGCTTGTTTATTTGACTCGGACTAGTAATTATTCCGGGATGCGAATCAAAAATTTGTCGCGAGCATTCCAAACTTTTCAAACGAACTGCGGTCAAACAATATGTATGTATACATACTTAATGGTTAGCATTTCAAAGCGGTTTTTCAAAACAAGAACTTTAGTTTGACTTTTGGGGTGTATTTTCTATGTCAGCGGGATATTCTAATATTTTAACGCGGAATATAGTTTACAGTTTGGTCAAAAGCCTAAAATGCATAAAATTAAACGGGAAATTCGTCACTTTGTTGTCATGACAAAATATTTTTCATACTAATGTGAAATGGTTTTTTATATATTTGAATTAAATTTGGTTGTTGGTATCATAAAATGTATGTTTTAAATTAGTTTTTTTACTATCCTTATTAATGAATAAATATTCTTTTTTGAAGTGACACGAGATCAACTGGAGACGGAAACAACAATTTTCAAGTCGTATTCAAATGACGATAATGGCATCTGGGCCGGACAGATTGCTCACCAACATGAGGACTTTTGACTCACAACATCAGATTCAACATCTGTCAGAACCACATGTATGATAAATTTTAAGTTAATTTGGGTCTTCAGTCAGAAATCTTTCAAAGTTGATTATTACAAAATTATCGCCACTCTCGTGTAATAAATGCTCCAAATCTTCTTTATATATGACTCACCAATTTGAGAATATTGCTTAAAAACATGTCTTATGTTTTCCTAATTTTAGTATAATTTTCCAATTTAGCAAAATTAATTGAAGGCCAAAATGTAATTGTATTTGCCATAGTTTTCTTCAAATACTTAAGTTATTTAATGTATGTAAATTCAGCTGAGATTCATGGTACTGAAGAATTATTTAGGTTTAAGTGTTAAGCTTTCTAGTGTCAAATTAAAGGAATCAAAACCTTGATGACCTTGACCTTGAAACCTAGGCATGAATCACGATAATACAAAAAATTCGTAATAAGTAGAGAATCCGTAATTTATGAGTGATTAAACATAGTGTCATATTGCCATTAGAAAAGGCATATCCTAAGCATTGCCAAGAATGTAGTTTCGTAATGCATAGTTTTTTTTATAATTTATATATTAATCTTTTTTGCACATATTTTTTGTTTTCTGTACATACAGGGTGTTGCATAATTCGACCGACAAATTCAGAGATGTGATAGTAGGCATCAAGAGGATAAAGAATTACTATACAACATAGGGTCCCAAATGATGTTTAGTAGGCGAAAATTGTAAAAATGTAGAGATCCCGAAAATTGTTGGAAACTATAAAAAATTCCTAAGAAAATAACAAATGATGCTTGAACTACGAATTTTCTTTGAAGGGAAAGCTCATTCTTAAAGGTTATTTTTCATGTAGATAACACACCGATTTGAGGATCCTGGGGATTGTACATTATTGAAAACGAAAAGGTAGTTCATAACCTTTATATACAAACATATTAAAACTTGAAGAAAAATAAAAACCTAAAAATGTGAATACAAAATGTTTTCTGGAACAAATTTTAGTTTTTCTTGAATATTTTGAAACCTCCTCCGTTTTAGTATTACATGTTTATTTTAAATGAAAGAGCATGAAATTTCTTACATTTTCAAGCTTTTATTTTTCTTCAAGTTCTAATATTTTTTTCAGATAAAGGTTATAAACTGCTTTTTCGTTTTCATCGATGCATGACCCTCTGCATCCCCAAATCGGTATGTTACCTACATGAAAAATAACATTTAAGAATGTGCTTTCATTTAAAAGGAAAATTTATAGTTAAAACATCACATTATTTTTTTAATGAATTTTTTACAGTTTCCAACAACTCTTGAGTTCCCTAAATTTAACTTTTTTCATCTACTAAACGTCATTTGGGACCTATGTTGCTTAGTAATTGTTAATCCTCTTTATGCCTACTATCCTCTAAATTTGTTGGTCAAATTAAGCAACACCTTGTATATGTTGCGAATAAATTATTATTAATATACTAGTTAATATTCCGATTAATAGGCTAGGAAAAAATAATTTTTAATTTAATTTTTGAGAAGATAGCAATTTGTGTATAATCTCTTATAACTTTATCTGTAAGTTTGAATGTTGCATTATGTACCTAGCTCCATTCCATAATTCAATCACTCGGCTTAAATTTCTTTCTGCGAATAATCAGATTTTTAAAAATGCAGTTTTAATTCTGTAAACTTAATGGTCAATTTTATATATTAAATTAATTAAATTAATAAACATTTAACAACTGTTGTATAGCTTTAAAAGACACTAAAATATGAGTATTTTCAAATTTTCTACAAGTAAAATTAAAATAAATAGTTGGTTCCAGAATTACGATATCTATTACAAAGTTTTTAAAATAAAAAAAATAAATAAATATTGTCCTAAAAAAGTAACTATCAATGTAAACCTCATCTGAGATGTAAAATATAATTAATTGAAATTTTACTCTGTTAGATGTATATAACACAAAATTTATACTTTACATTCTATTTACACTTAGGAGAATTTTGAGGAAAATAACTTAATTGTAATGATAAGTTTCCTAATTAGGTTTGGGCATTACTATTTTGTGTTTAGAGCAGACCAACTACATTTAAATTTCATATCCATTGTTGTTATTGCTTCTTATGGCACTTGGCATGGACAAACTCGCTGAAGTAGTCAGCGATTTAAGCCAAATCAGCGTTTCTTGTTTCATAGCAGCGCCAACTAGATCCAAGAGTACTACCTTTGCTACTCCCTTATAACATTCGCTTGCACAGCCCCTTTTTACAGGGGGAGGGGGGACATTCACACACCTTACAGATAGAACACGGAAGAACAACCATGCCCGAACCGGGACTCAAACCCGGGACGACCAGTTCACGGGAAAAATGCGCTACCCCTATGCCATGACGTCGGCTAAATTTGAAATATAGATTGGGTGTAGAATTAAGAATACTTTTAAACAGAATAATTTTATAACTCAAGACGAATCTCAGAATATTGTAATTATATTCTTAACTTTGTTGAATTCAGATGCATGTAGAAATGTGTTTCTCTTATATTTATTTATCTGTATTAATACATTCATGAAATAAATATAATATTAGATGAGAATGGCTTGTCTTCTCACTGGCGTATTAAAATTCAAAACATTAGCAGTTGAGGTGCCGTCCTCATCACCTGACAGGGCTCAAAATTATGTCCAAAAATAGCTCTATTTTTTATTTAAAATGAGACGTTAAGGTTAAACTAAATAAACTGCTAGTTTTATTTAGATTTAATGCTTGTTTGCAAATAACCAACTTGAATAAAAGGGGAAAATAGTTTCCCAAACTTGAAATTTTCAAGGTTCAGAATTCAATAATAAAAATACACATCTATAGATGGCAAGATACCAGCAATCTTCATTTTTGTTTTGTTTTTACTTTTAGCTTCGGTCCCTTTTATTTTCCTTAAAAGTCATACCTTTCTCTA
The DNA here is from genome assembly GCA_026289955.1 of Argiope argentata. Taxonomy (NCBI): domain Eukaryota; kingdom Metazoa; phylum Arthropoda; class Arachnida; order Araneae; family Araneidae; genus Argiope; species Argiope argentata. The sequence goes on from JAOUZG010020818.1 coordinate 3,165,003, forward strand.
ATTGAAATCGATACTCTGGAGACGGAAACAAAACATTGTGCATGACTGCATACCGTTCGTTTATCCGATAGTCAATGAAAGTTATCTGAACCTTTAGTCAAATACCAAACATTCCATGATTTGGAGTAAAGAATTTCGGTCTCAACGTTGTTTCACACGTGAAAGCAGTTTACAGAAAGAAAAATTTTTGGAAAGGAAAGTGGATAGGTCGAAGATTTTAAGTTTGATCAAAATTGTAAAAATGCGACAGATGCATTGAAATTTGTGGTAATTAATGATCAATAATCGTTCTCCATTCACGATAGCGATTTTCCACTTGGGCGCCTTCTGTGTTGAAGAGAATAACTCAAGCAAACTGAACTGAGAAAAGTGAGATAACATGTGATGTATTCACGATGCGCTGCATCAGTATCAGGATGACACAACCTTCGGTTCCTCGACGGGTGTTAGATAGGAGTGGCTTTATATAATCGCTTATCTAAGAGAGCAAAGGTTATCGGAAATGTAACTTCAGCACAAAATGCATGGGCGTCTCAAAAAATAAAGCTAGGATAGTTTTATTCGCTGCATTTTTGAATAAATTTTCGCAACGCAAATATGAAGAATCGTTTATCAAAATTTGCTCAAAGGAATCATGTTAAAAAAAATTAAGTGTGTACTCTACCTATATCGTTTTAAAGAATAAAATTACAAAGATTCAATGGTGGTATTCTGGCCTAAGGGTAGCGAGTCTTCCCCGTGGTTTGGGCGCCCCAGGTTCGAGTCCCGGTTCATGCATGGTTGTTCTTCTGTGTTCTATCTGTAAGGTGTGTGACTGTGCCTCCTCCTTGTGAAAAGGAGCTGATCAAGCGAATGTGTTGAGGGAGTAGCAAAAGTCGTACTCTTGGCCCTAGTTGGTGCTACTAAAAAAGAGGCTCTGATTAGGTTTAAATCACTGATCCTCTCAGCGAGTTTGTCCATGCTAAGTGCCATAAGAAACAACTACAACAATTATTCAATACCGAGAGCAGGCTGATATTAATATCATAGACACCTTGTTCATAGCCAGACATTGCATTAAGTATATTAATACAGTTTGCAACAATATGATTTAGGCTTGAACATTTCATGTATTATCTTATCATGAATTTTAAAGTTATTTAAGTTTGTAGCACAAGTTTTACTAATTTTGACAAAATATGAATATTAGAGAGTAATGCCTAATTTTTTAAACATAATCTAAATTTTATAAAAGGCATAAAGCTAATCAACAAATGAACTAAGAAGTATTTAAAGAAAAGAAGACAATAATATTTGGGTTATTCAACGTTTAAAATACTGAAAAAATTGATGAGTATAGGTAGTTAAAAAATTTTAATTTATTTTATTGGGTAAGATTTGTGCATTTAAATTTGTATTGATGTTTCATACACACAACATAGATTTTATTTTTTTAAAAAAATCAACTTTCTAAAAAAATGAAACAATTTTAATAAAACCTTATGTGCAAATATTATCCACTGCAAGTTTACAATTCTCATATTCGAAGAATGGAGTTTTCAACCATGCGAGAGAGAATACATATGCGAAGAATGAATATTTTACTGAGTTAATTTCTCAAAGGAATTTGAAAATAACAGATTATGCCCCACTTGGAATTAAGCAAAAGTAATAACATTGCTAGGTTGTTGCAAGAACTCTTAAAAGTCAATCCCAAATTAGAGACTAAAAGCCATCTGATAATGTCTTTAATTTCGTTAAATTATTTTTATATATTGGGCCAGACGTTTTGATTTTAAGCCTTGGTCAGATAATAAGGACGGCCTTTGGGCAAGCGCTTCTTCTCTATACTTCTGAACTGCACCAGCATTTGACCCACTCCGTTGGATTTGATATACTCCGGGGCCACATACATGACGAATCTACAATGGAATCTACACCGTGAGTCCCAACGTAAGAATGGATAAATAAACCAAAGAGTGATTTGATATTTCCATAAAAACAATCTGAAATTTGTTGATGAGAATTTTGATCTAAGATTTCAAGTTCAAGACAGCAATCGATGCCTTTAAAAGCTGCAATGGAGATGAAAAGTGTCGAAGCAGAATCAAACATCTAACGTGAGTCCAGCACTATTACGATAATTTGTATAATTATCTTATGCATTAAAGAAACCACACACGAAATATTTTTTCGGAATAATGTATTATTCGAATAGATTATTATACATTTCTTCCTCTAAGTAGTTAAAAGTATTTTTTTGTATCTTATTTTTCGTATTGAGGCACTTCTAGTGACCATTCCAAAAAGTAGTCCAACTTAATTATATATTAAAGGCCATTTTCAACTAAAATCTTCTGATTATAATTAGAAACAATTCAAATGCAATTCGGAGCTGAATGACAATTGATATTTGGGTAAATAATAATTCAATGTCGTCTAGTAGCATTCATTTCTTGGTATTGATTCATTTGTTCTAAATTTTTTATAATTTTATTTCAGTATAAAAAGATTAAACCTGCTAAATTATGTTTCAATTAAAAGAACCGGTGCGGATTTTTTTCAAACAATTATTTCAAATTAATCTTCAGACTACTTTCAATAGAAATGAATGTGATATTAGAATTTTATTAGAAAAGGAAAATAAATTATCAATTCATATTTTTATTAAAATAAGGGAATAAAGATAAAAGGAAAATTTTTAGAGTTAAATGCTGAACACTTAAGTATGGTTTTCTTAGAAATTAGGCCTAGTTACGTGGGATAGCTGATATCCATTTTCCGTGCTACTTTTAATAAATCCATTTTATAAATCAATCCATTAAATGTATTTTAAAATAAATCAATTACCCTTTTTAATAAACGTTATCTGTATCTAAATTTACTGAATCATAAGCCTTCTTATCCGACCTTTTCAAAAAATCAATACTCCTGTGTTTCATTCCGGTTCATACAATACATCCTTCCGAAAGAGTTTATTTTTACCGGAAATTAACCCTATAACAAACAGTTAATCGTTCTTTTCAATAGGAGCAATTTTTAACAAAATGCGAATAAAAAGTAAAAGTGGCTCGTCCTAAAACAAAGAGCAGAAATTTTTCCGTCCCACCCCTTCCAATTAATCACCGGAACAAGCACTCAGTGTTTTGTTGTGGCATCCAAACCCTTTGCTTGAAAAAGTTCATTAGCTGTTCCAGTAGGGGGAGTAACGACTGACACTTGAGTATTATTATTCTTTATGCCGTGCATCAGTCGAAGCACAATAGCGAATAGCTACCCAAAACAATGAAAATGACACGTTTTTAATTTGATCACGCCGTTGTGAATGGTTTCAACAATAAAACGGTGAAGAAGGAATTTTTTTTCAACCGTTTCGCCGTTTTGTGCCGCAATGGCTACAACGAGATCATTTAATACAATTCAGAATATTAAAAACATTTATCTTTTTCAAGGATTCGCTTCCCCTCCCCCCTTCCCCACGAAAAGCAATTAAATCTAAAGCGAACGAAGACAGACGGATACTTTAACAAGACAGATTGCATATTAATATTCAGCTTTAAAAGAGAAGGCATAAACTATTGTTTAGCATCCGCATCGAAACGCAGGCTCTTAGCCAAGAAATACTAATAAAGCAAGGGGTGTGAAAAAAGAAATGGACTCCGGAGAAATTAAATGGTTTAACAATTGAAAAGAATTGCGTAAAATGCGTGATTTGTAAAGGAATTTTTTTTCCGGTGCTCACTTTCAATTTGTTTACGGAGAGGATCGGTGATAATAATTTACAGCTGCGTAAGGATGAAGAATTTTATTACTTTCATTATAACTTTTAATTGTTATTGCTTTGATATAGTTAAGAAGGACATTCTTTTCGGTGAATTAAAGATAGTTAATGAAATTACAATGGGTATTTGATTTTGAGATATTTATAATAAGAGATTTCTCATCTTTTGAAGCTGAAAAATGAATATTGGAAATTTACCGCTTAACCAAGAATCTTGATTATATAACTAATAGAAGATCTGAATAGATATATCGAATTACTATGGCATGGCAACTTGAAAAAGTTTGATTTCATTCAAACTTTTTTTTACTCAGGTGACAAAATGTTAGAAATTTCTACTTTACAGAAACTTACGAAAGCAAACTTTTACTTGACAGCTCTTTTAAGATGTCATGAAGTTATTTTAAGAAGACAGCTGTTTTGTATGAGTAACACATTAATAAATGTATCACTAATATTCCTTATAATAATTTTCAGCTTTATAAATATTAACAAAGCTATAGATTTTGAACAACTCATTTTTTTCTTTGGCAAAAGTGGCATACAGCATTTTACCATCTAAGCGCAGATTTAAATTGAACTGGTCTTAGTCCTTAAGTCTCAATCCTTCAGTTTCCTGGCATCGAGCCTGAGATCCTCAGCATATGCAAGATTCCTTATAAAAGATTACAAAAATTCCAAAATTCAAGGAATATGTAATTTCTCTTTGTTTTTTCAATAAATATATTATTCTAATCCTCTATAGGACTCCATATACCTAATCTTGAAATCAGTCAAATTATTTAAATGCAGTTTGCTATTCATTTATTTTAATATAATTTAAAATAAATCACCATCCTTTTATCAGATGAAAGAAAAGAACGAGAGAAGTGATAATATTTTGTTTATTTTAGATGGTATTCTGATATTATCTCACTGATATTAAATGAAAAATGTATCACGAGAAATAGTTGAATAGAATAAATCAGAAATGAATATATTATCCAGAGTAAAAAAATATATCAGATTCAATTGAGATTGCAACATAAATATTGTTTCTAATAGATAATTATCATTTATTTATTTTCCTAAATGTCTGTCATTTCAAATATTTCCATGTCTTTTGATTTCATTATTATTTATAGCATTGGAAATTGGAACAATGATATGATTTGAAACTAGAAATGGTATAATTGGCTTATCAATCGTATTGCTTTCAACCATCTAAAAGAAGCAGATCTAAAATTGTCATCCAAAATGAATTTTTTAAAGAAAAATATGATTGTTACACTTTAAAAAGCTTTACTCTGACTCTGAAGAGCTACATACACATTGTAAAAGTACACATAAAAAGTACACATATAAAAGTATACATAAAAGTATAATAAGGGATTTATAAATGTGTACATAGACATATTTATATGTCACTCATTCAATCTTTTCTTCTTATTAAAGCAAATTTATTTTTTCTGCTTGCTATCAGAACACAAACTTAATAAAATTTACAATAAAATATACAATTTCAATACTGTGTATATCAAATATAAGAGAACAAGGAAAACTCAATGGTGGTTATTTAATAAAAAATGTAAGTTAAGATATAATGATGTTTAAAATATGATTATCTAAGTTTAGATATGATGACGATTTTCTAAACATCAAAGATTATTTTTTATTTGACGAACATTTATTTTTAATGACCGAAATAAAAGTTGTATTTTTCTATTAATCTAAGAAAAATAAATTTTTATTGAGGTTTATTGGAGGGAAGGGGGAATCCCTATTCACGGGCATCCATTTCATTGTTTATATCTTCCCTCTGTTTCGGTAATTCAATAAGCAGTATTTGCTCTGAAATAAAAATAAATAAGTAAATAAATCCCATCTTATTTTTTTGTCTGAAAAATTGTTTCTATCATTTCTTTTTGATCAACTAATGTTGTTTTTGCCCCGATTATATTTCACTGTTTGCAATAATAAAGCTATTCTATGGTATTTGACAAATACTTCCTTCAAAATTATATTAGTGATTAATCGAATCATCGTCCCTGACATATTATTAAATTTTGTGTCTTACAATGTTACTTCACAAAAAAATCGTACATTAAAATAATTTAGCAAAAAAACAGTTATATAAATATAATAATGGTAATTTTTAAGTAGTAGTTGATCACAACAGAATTTCTGAAAAATATCACTATTTATCGCTTGATTGATTTCAAGTAAAATCTGTCACCAGAATATGAAAACATGTTTTCTCCCGCTTATTTAGGATTTTATAGCGCTTGCATTTACCTACTTTTAACTTATCATGCTTACAAATAATTACGCTTAACATAAATTAAGCTTACAATAAATTGCGCTTAATTATTATGTCTGCAAATAATGTGAGGGATAAACATTCCTTATAGCTTAGATATGATGAAGAATGTTACTTCGAAAATATTTCTAATTATCAAATTCTTTGTTTTAATTTATCAAATATTATAAAGGCTTACAAATTTGTTTCATTCATTTAGTAGCTCGAAAGGTTCACGTCGATTTTGATCTACAGTCTATGATAAATGGCCTCCATTTTTTTAGTAAATCATGAACAATTATGTATTACTCTATTCTTGAAAATAATAAATTAATAGTTTATGTTTAGTTATAAAATTTAAATATACTTTTCAAACATACAACGACTACTTTCAAAACTGTAGCAAAATTGTATTTATCAGGGAATCATAAACAATTATTTATTTCTATATTCTTTAAAATATGAAATAAATAGTTAATATTTAATTATAAAAATTAATTATACTTTTCAAACATATATCTACTACTTTCAAAATTTTAACAAGATCTTATTTATCATGTTTATAAATAATATAAGAGACAAGTATCCTTTATAGCTTAGGTATGATGAAGAACATTACTTCGAAAATATTTTTAATTGCCAATTGAAGTATTAGTTTAATATAAATTTTAATTTATCACAGATTATAAGAGCTTACAAATTTGGTTCAATTCAGTTTGTAGCATGAAGGAATCACGAAGATTTAGATCTACAGTCTAGGATAAACAAACACTACTTTTAAGAAAATCATAAACAATTATTTATTTCTATATTCTTTAAAATATGATATAAATAGTTTATATTTAATTATAAAAATTAAACATACTTTATAACATATACCTACTACTTTCAAAATTGTAACAAGATCTTATTCATCATGTCTACAAATAATGTGAGAGACAAATATTCTTTATAGCTTAAATATGCCGAAGTATGTTATTTCGAAAATATTTTTAATTATAAGTGTAATATAAGTTTAATGTATTTTAATTCATCAAATATTATAAAGGTTTGCAAATTTAGTTTAATTCAGTTAGTATCACGAAAGGGTCACGTTGATTTTGATCTACTGTCTAGAATAAACGAACCCTACTTTTAAGCAAATCATAAACAATTATTTATTTCTATAGTCTGAAAAATAAGGAATTAATAGTTTATATTTATTTCAAACACAATGTTTTTTCTTGATTATGTTTTGGCAAATTTGTCTTAGGGGCCCCAGTGTGATGCAACAAGAAGCAAAATAAAAACTGAAAATCCTTCCCAATTTTTTTTTAAATGTTGATATATAATTACGAAGTGATCTTACGAGATGACATGACTGGAAAAGAAATGACGACACCAAGCATTCAACAGAAAAAAAGAAAAGGAATGAATGCTACGAACGGGAGAAGTGTAGCTTTGAAATTTACTTTTAACATCTCCAGCAGTGTTTTCATACAGCAAAAGCTGGCAAAAGACGCGCGACTCCCTGCCAACATTTGTTCTTCCTTACTGTCATCTATGCTATATATGTTGGCATCTCTTTTAACTCACGTACACACCAATTGTGTGCCATGCACCCCGCATTAGATCGTATCTGGCATAATTATGATAATGCCGCTGATACACGGCCGCAAACATATCTACGTTTGTTCACAGAAAACGCATCTGTGACAAAGAGTCTTTTACCTCGTTCCCCACCCCTCTGTCTTTCGGTTTCCTGTGAATGTCAGAAGCTGTCAGAGGTTTGCCAGGGAGTTTCTCATTTCACCAAAAGACGCCAATTCTGCCACTCTTTGCATTTAGAAATTTAATGGCATCAATTCGAAAGAGAGCTTCAAAGAGGATTCGGTGGCATCAACCGAAAGAATTGTCTAAGTTTTTTTTGTTGTTGTTATTGTTGCTGTTGTTGTTGGCTGAATAATTTAAACACTCAATTAGATTTTTTTCATTTACTTTTGTCTATTGTCTTTTTATTTTAAAAAAAGAAGAATGAAAATGGTAATCGGGATTGAAAAAAATAACAGCAGGTAAATTTAAGTTCGTTAACATAAAGCAACTTTCGCTGGTGATACAGTAAACATGATCAGAAAAAAAAAATCACCATTCTGATGTTTGGTAAAACAAAGGATCAGACAAAGAATGAAGCAGATTCGCGTTTCCTTATTATGATCACATAACATGTTTTTTTTTCTATTCAATCACTTTTATATTCAAGGTGAAATGCTTTTGAAAGAATATTGTTTAATTTCTCAAAATCATTTTTTTTTTGTAAATCCTTGATAGCCAAAAAGGGTAATGACTTCCTATTTTAAGAAAGTTAAGATTTATTTTCTCAGTATTTCTCATAATTAATATAACTCTATCTCATTTCAAGCAATTTTATATAAAATCTTTCTCATAATCTTGGACATTATGGATTTTCTTTGATGAAATTAAAAGAAAAAAACAATATTTACACAATTGTGGTTAATAATACAATAGTTTTGGATATTTCGACCACAAATTACGATATGGCCGATTAAAAGTGATTTCGTAAATTAATCTTCTTTTCTTTACCTTTTTTTCCTGCATAACATTTCCTATTAATTAGTAGTTCCAAAAATAAATATCTTAGTAAAAAAGTGAGAATTATGTAACATTGACTATTATCAAAAGGAACTGTTCATTAAAATATTTATTAATTATTTAAAATACTAATTAATAATTTAATAACACTGAATGAACTGAAATTCGGGAAACTACATGTATATTCTGATTTCTTCCTTCTTTAATAAAATAAAATTGTAAATAAATATTTTCTTTAACTAAACAAAATTAAGAATGTAAACTGCTTGACCTATCTATGTAAAATGTCCAAAATTTCGAATTTTAATCATAAGGGTCAATTAGTAGGCCCAAGATGCAGATGGTTAGGTTAACGAAGCAGTTGAACTCATTGGTTCTTAACCTCCAATTGCTATATATATTGCTAGAAAAAAAGCAGCACAAGTTCAAACATCTTTTAAATATGATTACTTTTAAATAAAACCTTTAATTACCTTTAAAAGTATAAAATGAGTACATTAAGAGGGATAAATTATTTTAGATGCAATTTGTCCAAGATAAGGAGTATCTCTAAAGGGCAAAGATTGTTATGTCACTTTTGATAAATTAAAGATAAAGGTCGTCATAAAAAAAATTTAGCAAAGTTCGGAAGAATTTTCAACTCAAAATTCACTGATAACACTTAAGTTATTAGTTGCGTAGAAACAAATACAAAACGACACTCTATTTACTTAACCTTTAATTTTTGTGTATTTATTAATTTACGATTTTTCGACCATTCCATTCTTTGAGATTCCATTCTTTTAGTCGCCATTTTAGATTAAGAACAGATTAAACTTATTATCATTAATAATTAACATCATCCCTTTGTACACACTAACAATAAGCGCCATCTAGTCATTCCCAGAGGAAATATTTAATACCTCATTTCTTATTTCTTAATAAAAACCCTTCTACTCAATAGTCTCATTCGACTATTTATTATTATCAATTTATATTTCATTTAAAAAGAAAATTCAAAGGAATCAAATTCAAATAATAAAAATTCATCGTTTCGTTTGTATTGTAACGTTTATAATGAAGTCGTTAGAAATATGAATGTATACGCTGTAACAGTTTTGTCGATGGTGTATAAACAGTCATCGTTATAATAACTACATTGTCATCTATGCTATTTTTAATTTACACGTGCAAGACCGTTTATGGGAGAAATTATTGCAAATTCCTCTCAAAAACATAAATTATTATGCATAAAATGTTTACTAAATAACTTTCTTTATAGCATCTTCCTGTTAAAATAAAAGAGCTTCTGGCAATTGAAAAATATCGTTAGTGCTCTTAGATTCCTCAACAATATTAAATAATATCAGTAAAAATAAATACATTCTTTTCAAGAAAAAAAAATATTTGAATATACTACAATGGACTTTAGGATTACCACTTCAACATAGGGCTACGGCAGATAAAAAAGCTAACTTCATATTAAGGAGTTTAACTAAATATAAACTATTAGCACACAGAATTTAGTTAATATTACAAAATGATTTGTTGAATGTTATATGAGGACATATACATAATATTTGATACGAATTAAGATGTTTTTAGTGGAGAGCATATGTAAAGGAAATAGAATAGGAAATAGAAATAGAATTCAATATTCTTCACTATTACTAACATAATAGTGAAGAATATTGAAAACGGCAAATTTGGTGAGTTATTAAAAAAACAAGATCAGATTATTTTTTTAACTTGTAATATGAAATAAGGATACTTTGAATAATGAAATGCTCCTGAAAGATGAGGTAAATGATTTAAATCAGCAAAATTGCAGTGCTAACTTGCCTTCAAACCAAATCATGTTATCTGGTAAATGAACATACAGCGCACTCAATTTGCAGCATTCAGTTTTTTTCTTCTTCTTTGGATCACGAATGTTTGACAATATTTCTGTTCTCATAAGGTAGGGTCCTTTCTGAAGACATTAATTTATCCCCAAACCCTTCATGAATTAGGCCTACCTTTTGTAACTTTCAATACAAATGGATACTGTACCACTAAATACTTTTTATGCAAGCGGAAACTTAGTTGTAAACTCTTTTTGTTGACAGTGGTTTCTGAAATCACTTGGTAAATGTATTGCTAGATTGAATTCATGACTCTTAAAGCCTCTGACAAAGTTTCTGTTTAAAGACGTACGATTTGGTGGGCCGCCAGAGAAGGAGAATGGTTTCATTCCGGAAAATATGTGGACTGATATATTCTTCCAGTGAATAATTTTGATAACAATTACAGAATTGGAACAAAAAAAATGAGGAAGTAACGTGGTACAGCATGGTAAGTGGCTCATGGGATATTACACCTCTCCCCCTCCCCTTCTCTTTGCGTTTATGTCTACTTAAACACAGGGATTACAAAATTTTTTTGTCTTCCCGAGCCGCATCCAAAACTCTTGGAATAATTGATACGTCCTTCTCTTAAGCTATTGCGCTCATAGACTGATGCATCAATTTTTCACAATCTAATAGACAACTTTTTTCTCAACAAGTAGGATTCATTTGATATTTTAAAATCAAATACTGAAAAATCTAACAGACAACTGTTGCTTTCACAAGTAGGAATCATTTGATATTTTTAAATCGAATATTGCACAATCTAACAGAATTTGTTTGATATTTTAAAATCAAATACTGCATTCTCTTTCTTTCTCTCTCTCTCTCTCTCTCTCTCTGTGTGTGTGTGTGCGTGCGTGCGTGTGCGTGTGTGTGTGAAAACTACCATATTGATAGTGAAAAGAAACAAAGAGTAGTCCTTTCGTTCTTAGAGATGTTCAAGACAATCCATCAAAAATAAATTAAGAGATTCGAATTTAAAATTCTCCTCTATTCAACAATGTACGACCGAAGACAGAGATGATTATCAGTCTAGATATTTCGTGGATAAAATTAAAATCATGAAATCGTCGTATAAAATCTTGGAATGGACATATAATATAATCTATAACATGGATTAGACACCCGATTCCACAAAAGATTCCACGGTACATTACCTAGATGCACGTTAAAACAATGAGAGCCAAACGTAGTGTTCTATAGAAGTAGGGAAAATGAAACATCGATCTCTTGTGGCATTCTGGCCATGTGATAACATTTATAAATATTATTGGCCAAATAGTAAAAAGAGAATATTAACCTTATAAACTCTATCTTCTTAATCCTAACTAAGATAAGTTTTTTAGCTTCCAATTCTAATTTTCTGCATTTTCATTTTATTTCTGTTTATGCTCACTAACTTACACTATGGCTTAATTGACTATATGTTCTTGCTTTATGAACAAGAACAAATAGTTGATTAAGCCATATAGTTAATTTTCATTCATCTCTAAGACTGGATGAATCCCCGATCTATGAGTCAATATCATCGCATTCCCCACTATCAACGTTCGAAAACAGTGAAATCGATTTTAATTTATCGAGCTGATATTAAATGTTTATCAATCTCATACTATTAAAAATGCTGAAATATATTAAAAAATACTTTAAAAGTTATTTCGATGCCTGTTATTTTTCTAAGTAAATATTATCAGCAAGAAATTTGAATTTCGAATTTTTTTCAAATTTAATATTTTGTCTAATTTATTATTCAATAAATTATTTATTCATTATTATTCATTTATTTGGTTTTAAAATTTTGCTCTCTTTATTTCATTTTTTGAGAGGAATTTTAAGTCGAAATTTTTTTCTTGTTTACAATAAAGACAAATTTGACAATTCATTTCTTGATTTAGAGCAATTTCGAAACTAATTTTACTGATAATTTCCTAGCGTTTATATTTTCATTAAGTGTTTTAAAGTTACGACTATAGTCTTTTGTATTAAGGGAGTGAATATTTTTAAAAAAATCATCTAACCTGCACAACTGAATTTAATACTATAAAAATAAATAAATAAGAATGTTTGAAATATCAGGTGATATTAATTGTTTTAAAATTATAACTATAGATCCTGTATAAAGGCAGTGAATGTATATAAAAGATCCTCTAAGCTGCGCCACTGAGTTCTACACTATGAAAATAAATAAATAATAAGGTGGGAAAAACTAGATATATTAATTGTTTTAAAGTTATTGTTTCAAAATAATAACTATACATCCTGTATAAAGGCAGTGAATATATATAAAAAATCATCCAAGTGACATCGCTGAATTCCACTCTATAAAAATAAATAAATAACAGGGTGTGAAAAATCAGGATTTATTAATTGTTTTAAAATTATAACTATAGAATCAGTATAAAGACAGTAAATATATATTTAAAAAATGATCTCAGTCTCGCCACTAAATTCTACACTTTAAAAATAAATAAATAAATAAGAAGGTGCAAAAAACGCGGATATTGATCATTGTAAATAGTCACCGCGGCAAGTTGATGTTTGAGAGTAGTACTATGAAGTCTCAATCTCATTCGATTGTCGGTTATCATCTTTGCAAGCTCGTGAACCCTTATTTACTTTTGTGAAATCAAATAATGAACTTCTTTCTGCCAGTTTTTATTTGACTTTAATTTAAAATTTTAAATTAACACCACATAATAAAAACCAAAAAAATAGAAGAGTTTTGTGTTACATTCAACCCTTTTTTGTGATTTTGTGAATTTTTTCCCCAAAGAAACAGTAAATAATAAGTGAAATTATAAGACAAAGAAAACGTTATCTTTAAATAAGATTATTCTTGACTCATATCTCATTGACGAAACTAATATTTAAACTTTAAAAAATAAATTTATAATTTTTTTTTCAGAAATCTGTACAATTAACACTAATACTTCCGTTAAATTCAGTTATGTAATAACGGTTCGATTATTTTCGAATTCAATTTTACTCACTTTGTCTTGAAAATTAACATTTTATTCCTGAGGAGTCAAAACAATTCCTTATGATCTTTTGATGTTGCTGATTTATTCGTTTTTTACCCCACATTCATGTGTTTTTTCGGTCCTTTCTGAATATAAAAATGTTTAATTTAACCCTTTTTCGAAGCTAGAGTTATTGAGAAGAATGGTTTTTCCTACTTTTATTTGGGGCCATGGTTGTTATGTCGAATGTGAAGATGAATTATGTTAAACTTTTGTTAATTTAATGATTTTTTTAAAAATTCACTTTTATTAGGCTTAACCTCTCAAATGTGAAAAAATGCAGTATTTTACTCATAAGCTTTAGTTTACTAATAAAATAACAAAAAATCCTAGGTATTGAAATAACCCTGTTACAATTAATCTTCAAAAAAATATTACATAAAAAATCTATTGAAAGAAAAATGATTGTTATTCTTCGTTTAAAGCGCGTATTGTATAAGAGCAGCATAATTTAATCACATATTTTGATCATTTAGTTTATAAAAACATATTATTTCCCTGGCTTATAAATATTAAATTAGTTGATCATAGCAATTTGTTTGATTTTAAGTAAAAGTCATACAATTTACTCCTAATACCAAATATGATGATGATAGTAACCACTCTGAATATTATTTATTTAATATAAATTTACTGAATCTTCAACTTTTATGTAATCAAAGGATATTTAATTAAGAATAGGCAAATACGAATTGAATAGCCATTTGAATTTCGACTACCCAAATGAAAAGTAATTTTATTTGAGTATGGGATATATTCAAAAACTTCTTTAAAATAGAAAAAAGAAACCTTTTATTTGTGTTCTTCATATTTTGCATTAAAACTATGCAACAGATAATTATTTGTTCTAAATAAAAGCAGAAAAAGCTGATATGCTTTTGTTTACATTGATGGTATCAAATTATTAAATTTCTCTTACACGAAAAATTTATTTCATAGTTGTTTCTTTTTGTATTTTATGAAAAGGTTCAAAACGATCCATCAAAAAATAGATTTTTTGACAGTTTTAAGTATCAATTCAATTTATCTTATTTTCTTACTTTTTCTGAAAATTTTAATTTATCTATAAATAATTCTATTTAAATATTTAAATAAATGTTAAAATCAGTCATTTGTAGAAAAATGCATGTCACATATTGCAATATAAATTCCTTTTTTTTTTTTTTTTTCTATTCTATTAAATATACGCCGATGCGAATGTGTTTATAAGGGTGAAAAAAGTGTAGCGATAATGAGCCAAATGTGGCAAGACATCCTTGGGGTGGGCTTCTCCCCTGGCCACAGCTGCCGTTGGTTGACAGTAGGATGTCAGCCGGGAGGCTGGATTTGATTGATAGACGAACAGTCCCACTCAAGCGACAGGGACCCCTTCCCCCTGCACATTTGCATCAAGTTTGCACTGTCTCTAATGTATCCCTTTCTTGTTACCAATTTCCTTCACAAAAATACACAAGCACAAATAGATTTTTGTTTATTTCATTATGCTTATTTTTATTTGTTGGTTATTTTTTTTAACTAGAGAATTTTTTCCCCCTCGACTGTGTTTGGAAAGTGATGTTACTGTCAACAGTAGCTTAGTTGTTTTTTTTTCACGTCCACTTTTATTTCGAAAAAGTTGAAAACCTTGTATTATGGACCTGTTGTAAGTTATTGAGGGATCAAGGGAACGGAAAATAGCTTTGAAAAAAACAACTACTGCTTTTCTTTTCGAAAACTAGTAACTCGTTTTTTGCGATGACTCTTTGACATATAACCCTCATAGAAGA
>JAOUZG010020818.1:3180293-3192778 GCA_026289955.1 Argiope argentata
CGTTTGGAAAGTAATGTTATTGTCAACAGTTGCTTAGTTTTTTTTTTCGTCCACTTTTATTTCGAAAAAGTTGAAAACTTTGTATTATGGACCTGTTGTGAGTTATTGAGGGATCAAGGGAACGGAAAATAGCTTTGAAAAAACATAACTACTGCTTATCTTTTCGGAAACTAGCAACTCGTTTTTTGCGATGACTCTTTGACATATAACTCTCATAGAAGCTCGAGCTAGAAACTTTAAAAAAAAAGTGATAGCGTGGATTATAATATTATTTCTATTTATATTTCGTGTTTGGATTCATACGAAATTCGTACTTTAGTGTTTTAAAATGATTAAAGTAAAGCACCGTTTATACGTCTCTCATTTATAAATCCTTTCATTATAGTCCTGGTTCATTCATAATCATCGTAAGGATTCAATTTTTCGTTTATTTGACTTAAAGCTTAAAGCTTCCGGTTTTTCGTTTCATTACAGTTCTATTCAATCGTAATCATTGATATGATAAAATATTTCGTTTACATGACTTAAAGCTTCTATTTTACGTCTTTTTTCCTCCTTTTCTTTTCTTTTTTTTTTAAATCTTTCAAAACTCATCAATTTTCTGATTTAGTCATCATTTTTTCTTTCTTGCTCGATATTACGACTTAGATACAGTCTTGTTCGATATTATGATTTCGATATAAAACTTAGGTATATTCTTGTTCGATATTATTATTTCGACTATTCGAAATATTCTTGTTCGATATTAGGATTTCGATATTACGACTTCGAAATACTCTATATAGTATAGAATACGATACTATAATTTCTATATTATGACTTAAGAATTTTTCACAGATGATGAATTAATAGAAGACAAATTGGGCGGGGGAGGAGCTCGTTTAACTGATGACGAAAAAGAATATAAAAAATTATTTCATCTTTTTTTAAACACACAAAGCACTCCTTTGAAAAGCTTCACAATTATTTTAATTTTAAAAACTCAAGTGAAAAACATTCAGTGAACTCTGTTCGATTAAAAATGCTGTAGTGAATATTCACATATAATTAATGCGTTAGAAGACGATTAATGGTTGTCAGGCTGATTGGTTTGGTGGATTTTAGAGTTGAATGATCATGTTTTGGTCAAACAAAGCCATATGAACGGTTAAAACTTTTCCACTTTTAAATTCGTATTTAAAATCATTTAAATATGAATTTAAAAGTGGAATAAAAAATAAATTGATTTTTTTTCCAATGTTTAACATGCAAAATTGATAAGAAAAACAAGAAAATAGATCAGAGACGATTTTAAAAAATCAATACAATCTAAATAGAATTATAAAACCCAATGATTTTTAAGAAGCGAAATATACTTTTTGGGAAGTTATTCACCCATTAAGTCTAGAAGCGTTAATGATGATGACGAAGAAACAAAAATGATTGCGAAGACGATAAATGATATTTCTAACTAAAAATCTACTTACATGCACATAAATCTTATAATTAATGTCCAAGATATGCAATTAAGATGTGGTTTTTTCCCTTTTACGGTAAAGGCTTGAATTTAAACTTTAATAATTATTTTCTGTACTTTATAATATACTGTACTACCTTCGATTTTTTTCAAAAAATTATTACTTTGAAATGAATTCGCTTTAGAAATAATAAATTTACAATAATCGAAGTTATTGATGAAAATTTCTATTTGAAACCTTTACATTATGCGTTGTTTTTGGTCAGTCTCTTGAAAATGGTGTTTTAAAGGTGGTGCTTTTAATGGACTTTAAAGTATTTTGTGTTTTATAGTGCTTTAAAGTATTTTATTTTAAAAAAATTCCTTCTCAAATTCTGTTTAAGCAAACCATTTTTTTTTAATTTTTTTCTTCTCTTTTAAAGTTACATTGCTATTTTCTATGATAAATATATTTATTTCGCCATCTAAATATTCATGTAAGAGACAAGATTATTCAGCTTTTACTTTTTTTTCAAGAATAATTTAATCTGATTGAGAAATTTGAATTCCAACAAGCTTGTTTTTAAACGCCGCCCATCAAAACTGAAAATAAATTGAAAATTATTATGATTTGAAGCATTTTTTTTAAATTCTCGCCGAATGATTGGCATGATTCAGGTTCAAGAAATCATGAAACAAAAAAAAACAAAAAAAAAAAAACATCGGTTTCAAATAAGATTCCCCTTTTTGTATAATTAAAAAACAATCAAAGCCCTAGAAATTATTCACCATGCTATTTTTAATTACATAATAGAAAACATTATTAATCATTAAAAATAACTAAATATATTGTAATTGGTTATTGTGTTAGCTATTTTCTCGTAAGAAACCAAAAGTATCATTGTAGAAAATTCAAAAGATAAAAAATATAAAATAGTAGTACTTTCAAGTTAAGAGCAGCAACTTTTAGTGAGTTCGTGTTCCCCAGTTCTATGGGTTAAAGAATGTCTTACAGATTAATCAATGTTAACAAACGAAGGTAATACAACATAACTTTAAACATTTCATTAAATTTATATAAATAAATATATACAACTATTTGCCCATTTTATTTTTTGGAAATTTTATCTTTAAGATTTTTATATAAATCCTTGGATAAGGGACAGATTTTATTTATTTATTTTTGAAAAGATTGTATTATGCGTTACATCCTGTTTGGCGGTGCTACTCATGTTCAAAGAATGACCGCTGGACGGGAAATGGGGGTGGGGTAGTCTCCAAAAAAGTTTCGTGGGACAACAGTATGTGACGGCATCTCTTGATCCTGGTCCGTTCTCAAGGGAAAATCCGTTATCCATACGATACAGAAGATGAAACCAACTGGAAAAAAACCCATCCGAAACTTTTAGAAAGAAATTCGTTAGACGTCTGTCTTTTATCGGCAAACTTTGAAAAAGGGAAAATATACACAAACCAAATAACAAAAAAGACCTAAGTCATTTTGCACAGAGACTTGATAAATTTATTTTATTACCCAGCTGGTATTTTTTATGTTAGTTTTACTGGTTTGCTTTTCGTCACTTTCCATATAACAGTATGAAGCATTTTACTTAGAGAAAGTTAGCAACATGTCATGACAGATTTGATTCGTCACGACAGAAATAAGTATAACTAGTAAGTGATTTTCAAATAAGGAAATAATGAAAGAAACTGCATATAACAGAAATCAGTATCTTGAAATATCAATCCTTGTTGCATTCTTGATAATATTTGCTACGTATCTCCAATAATTATGACGTAAATATAACAAAAATGTGTTCGCTCCGAGATACTCTCAGATTTAAGTTAATTCTTCTCCGTTTACAAAGTTTATAATAAATACTACTAAAATATATACTTTTTACAAATGAAAATGGACATTTGATTGCTTTAAAATAAATAGCGATTTGTTAAAAATAAATGCTAGAAAATCTATTTCAAAAATTGATTGCATAAATGAATATCGAAAAAATAAATTTCTTAGAGTTTTCTTAAAGATTTTCGCAATTCTATTCGTTTTTGTAGAAATGCATTTTAGCACCATAGTTTCAGATTTCTTTTTTGACTAGCTGAAAAACTGTATATTTCTACTAATTTTATAAATTAGTTTTATGTGCACTAAATAATTTTATTAGAAGATTTAAAACGTAAAATTTCTTGCTAGTGTAAATAATTGATCAACATAACCAATTATTTGAAGAAAGTGTTTGTATTGCATTCGAACTCATATGTCTTTAAGTTTAATTTTTTTTTAATTATGATTGATTTTTACCAAATATAAAATATGATAACCTGTAGTATATAGACTTGTTAAGCATGAATTATTAAAAATCTGTGAAAAGGGGAAAATATTTAATTAATTTAAATTCATTTCCTAAGTTAAGAGGAAACAATATTTAATTGATTTAAGTGGATTTCCTATCTACTTTATTTAATGTTGCTATAAATTTTATCTTTAAATCAAACATTAATAATACAAATATAGGAATATTAAAAAAAAGAATGCTCCCTGAAACTTAAAAAAAAATCTATAAAACAGTCAGAGAAAGATATGACTACCTGTAGTATATAGACTTGTTAAGCACGAATTATTAAAAATCTGTGAAAAGGGGGAAAATATTTAATTAATTTAAATTTATTTCCTATCTACCCTATTCAATTTTGTGAATAAATTTTATATTTAAATCAAACATTATTAATACAAATATAGGAATGTAAAATAAAATAAAAATGAATGCCCCCTGCAATATAAAAAAATCTATAAAAGATATCAGAGAAACAGCAGACCATACTAAATAAAGTAAGTTATTGCACGGATATTTTGTGAAAATAAATTTTTTTACTTGTTCTTTCAAGAAAATTGTTCATATTTTTTTTTTCTTAAAATATGATTTAGGAAATCTATCCAGAAATACAATAAGCTTCTAGTCAAAAATAATATTTGAAATATTCTCAAAATATAGCCATGAAAGTTTTTTTTTTCATTCGCAAATAATTCATTACTTTTAAAAATTCATGCGAACTGAATTTATTAACATATTTTTCAATTTCGACGATGGAAAATAAATTATTTCAAAAGTTCTCTCAGAAATCACTTTTGCACTTATATGGTGGAAAATGAACAATTAATTCAGCTAAGGTATCCATTGCAAACATTAATCGTCTTTCTTCAATTTGTTTTCCCAATTACAACTCAGTAAACTTCAGATTAATCTATTAATTAGAATTTTCAGTCCTAAAGATAAGTTCTATGAAGTCATGTCTGATACGAAATAGCTTTATTCGCATTTATTTTTTTCAGTACCGCAAATAACTTTAGTTCTTGCGCTTTTCAGGAATTTTAACTTTACATACTCTCCAAAAAATAGCCCTACTTCACGATACTTACAAAAACATATTAACATAGAAATACACTTAAGGTCTTTGCTAATTGAAAGAAATATATCATATCTTTTAGGTGTAGAAACCATTATCATAAATTTAAGCAACCTTTTAAAATTCACCCCGTCCGATCAATTTCCTCTAAGAATTTCTTCTAAATCCACACAACTCCATAAAAAAGAGAAGAAAAAGAAAGCATAAAAAAAAATCCCCGTAGCTCAAGTGAATGCGAGAGTGAACTAAATGCAGCTGAAGCTAATGATAAAAATATACAAAATAGTCCTGGAAGTAAAGTGAACTGTAAGGAAAATGTCTATTACTTCTACCTTAATCGTTTCTTTAGCAATTACAACATTAATATCAGCAATGTAATGTTTCTCTCCAAAACTTGCGAGGAATTCTTATGCTATTAAATCGGCCGATTAAAAATGAATCCATATTATGATACTGGGCACCATTAAGAAGCCTGGGAGTATTTAAGGTGCTGTTTTTTCCTTTCACTTTTCAGGATTCCTACATGAGAAATACGAACGTGATGTGAAAGATAACATTTTTGATGCTTAGCCGGGAAAGTAATTTGACAGAGAACTAAATTAATTCGATTCTTTCTTAAAGGATTCTTTTAATTAAAAGAGTGCTGCAAATCATTTCTAAAGGCTAAACATTAAGACGCCACCAATAAGTCATTAATTTTGGCTAACTGAATTTCGTTTCCTGGGATTTCGTGTAAAAGCAATACAAAAAGATGAAAAAATTGACTTATGAGTTGATTTCCTATTAAGCTAAGAAAATCACTAACGTTGGTTTTGTTAGTCGAGAATATTTCTATGCACGAATATTCAAAACAGATAATTGAGTTGACTTTTAGATCACTAAATACCGGATAATTTACAAAATTAATAAACTGTAAACTTCAATTTTAATTGTAATAAAGATTTTAAGATTTATAAAATAATGTCTTTCATGTCAAAGTAATATGTAATATCAAAGGCTTCACAGTCATGGATTACGCAGTATCAATGATACGCGATATCGTAAACTTTCCGAATAGTATTTTTTGCCTTAATACGAAAACAGTGAAAAAAAAATTACATAATTAACGAATTCAAAGTAAACATTGAACCTTAGAGGGTTATTCGGTAGGAGAAAGGATTAAAATTAGTGTATTTATTCATGTTTTAACGAAGTTTCCTGTTCAATTTAAAATAGTTGCTTGAACTTACAATAATGCAACATATCCAAAATCAAAAGCACATTTATGATGTTTAATCATAGAAAATATCATTTAAAAGATATTCTTTTGATTTTTTTTCATTATTTTATGATCATTATGACTTTTTCGAGCATGATAAATACAAAAATAAGGAATTAATACTATAATCAAAATACTATAATGAAAAAATACTATAATCATTAATAAAATTTGATTTCAAGATTGTGGCATACCTTTTAGCTTCAGGCTTCCCTGAGTTCGTTTTTCCTTTATTTATTTATTTAATTAATTTTGTCTGGCTGTATTTGAGCTAGACGGGTGAAATTTAGTATATAAACTATTGCAAAGCTGTAAATTCCGATCACATTATAAACGAAATCCATTCGAAGAAAAACTGTCTGTTCAAATACACGCTAACAAATGAAGCGCAAATGTAACATTTCAAGAATAGGTTTGTATCAAATCTGCAACCAAAGCCGTCAAGAAGTTGATCATCTGTCGGTCTATATTTTAAAAAAGCATGTAAACGTAACTCAAAAATGCAAAAACTGAAATAAATAAGATTTGTTACCTTATAGTTCGATGTCAAATACTTATCCCAAATGCTTAAAAAGGGACTTGTTTGCAATTATAAAAAATTAGTGATGTAAAATTGATAATATACAATTATTAGCACATTTATTAGAAAGCATGCAAGAAAATTTCGGGAGACCACTCTTGCTGGTGTTTAAAAAGATTTCAAAGGGAAATGACATGAATCGACTTTCTAGAGTGGTCCAAAATACTACAAAATATTAAAATTACTGATTAAAATTTTAAAAAATTCTGAGAGTAAATAGTCTGCCCTCAGAATTGTGCATTAAGAAGAAAGTTACCAAAACTTTAAATATCTAAATGTGGATGGATTATTATTTTACTGAAAATACAGCATCTAGGGCCTTAAATGCACGAAAAAAGGGTTATAAGATTTTTTGGAGAGCTGTATTTATACAAATCCATAACTTCTTTAACATTAAAGAAAAAAGAGGCTCAAATACTTATTCGATTTTCAAGCACTTGCATTTAGGTGACTAAAGACATTCAAAGAGCCTTTTTTTTGTAATTATTATTCAGTAGTCATACAAAATTGATAATTGATACAAATCCACAGCATGATTCTTTACTATTAAAGATTTACATTCCATGTTTAGTATGATAAATAAAATATTCGAATAAATCTTTGAACCCAAAAACAGGTTTGGGTAAGACTTTGACACACACACACACACACACACACACAGAGAGAGAGAGAGAGAGAGAGAGAGAGAGAGAGAGAGAGAGAGGGAGAGAGAAGTGATCTTACCAAAATTGTCTCGCCTATCCTTCAATAAAGGACTTATCCTCTACCATCCTCCATCCATAAAATTGTGGCCATTGTGCAATAAGGAGAATATCTTGCGTGGCATTGACGAATAATAGTCACGCAATACGGATATATGACGTAAATCTACCATCTGTACTGAATCTGTAGTGTGAATGTGTACCTTGGACAAGTTTTTATCGACAGATTAAAACCAAAATTTGACATGGAATTACAGTTGTAGTTGCGAGATAACATACCGAATTTCATAGATATTTATGTAATTTGGTTTGTGAATTATTGCGTTTACATTCATGCGAAAGTACAGACAGAAAGAATGTTAACCCTTGACGTATTTTGTTCAATACTTGAGAATAATATATATTTTCGATAATAAAGTTGTTTCTAGGTAGACCAAATTTTAGATCTTTAAGTTTTATTCGACTTCACTTGTACTCTAACAACCATCCAACCGAACTTCCTGAGAATGGATTTTGTTTAACATTTGATAGAAATCCACAAATTTGCTCTAAATATCCTATATGAAACTGCATTCGTTTAGCTCAAATGGTTTTTAAGTTATCGTGCTCACAGACAAACATAATGGCATTTTTTTTTAACTTAGGAAATTTTGAAACTTTGAGATTCGTCAAAATCTGGAATTCGAATTTTTTTGACGATTGCAATACTTAATCTATACTTAGTATAGTAAGAAATAAAAATGGCTGGAAGAACTCTTTGGAAACCTTGAAAAATAATTTATGTATTTGAATAATACTCTTCATTTTACCTACTTTAGTTTTGTAACACTACATGAAATATTATTAATTAAAGTATAAATAATAGAAAACTTTACAAAATAGATTTCACTTTGTTGATTAATTTTAAGTTTATTTATATGATATTTATTATATGAACAAATTCGGATAGATGAGTAAAAACTATTAAAGAGATTTGTGGATCTAACTCATGATCGACTAATAAGTTAATAACATGTGTCAAAACTTCTACAGTAAAAACAATTTTCATGAGTAATTGTTCTGCCTTTAAAAGATTTAGAATTAATAGAATTTAGAAATTATAAATTTTTTAATAACATATAAAATTAATTTTAAAAAATTTATTTCTATATAGAACTAGAATTAACTTCTCATAAACTAATCCTTTTTTTTTCAAATAAAAATATCATTGCTTTATATTTAAGCAAAAAGACTTTCACGTCAGAGATATCCTTCTCAAATGGAAAACCGTTACCAAAATTCAGAAGCCTGTTAGTACAACCGTCATAGTCATTTATAGTCACGACTGAAGTTTTCCTTACTAACGGTGATTAATTAGAATTATCCTGCAATTACTATTGGGACTAACTCATCTCCAGAAATAAAACTGAGAAATTCCCTCTTCTTCGAAACTCTTTACATGGATCCATTAAAGAGAGCTTTACAATTTATTTGTTTGCTTCCTTTATTGAAACAAATGATTGTGACTGCTGACGCGAGTATTTTCTGAGACGCTGAGAAGGACCCACAGGATAGAAAGTACGTTTCATTCACTTGTTACCCTGCATTTTTAGGAGAATGAATAACAAGCAAATGTTATATCCTTGATTATTTTGCGGGTATAACCACATCCGAGTTTACTTACTTCATCAAAAATGAAATAAATAAACTCGGATTCTCTATTCACGAGAAAAAAAATCAAGCCATTTATTCCTAAACAGTAGTTGTTAACATTTTAGAACGATTTCAGGGTCATCTAAGTAATGTTTAAAATCCAAAAAATATGTTTTAGATGTTACATCTGACAATTCTTCTTCTGGGCTCTGTCTACATCGTTATTTCCTTGATAGTAGGGCTTTTTGTAAAATTTCTAGCTGTATTGATTTGTTGCTATTGTATTTGTATTGATTTGTTACTATTATAGGTGTATTGAGTTGTAACTATTGTAGTTGTATTGATTTGTAACTATTGTAGTTGTATTGATTTGTTACTATTGTAGGTGTATTTTTTTGCTACTATTGTAGGTGTATTGATTTGTTACTATTGTAGGTGTGTTGATTTATTACTATTGCAGACGTATTGATTTGTTACTATTGTAGGTGTATTGATTTTTCTATTGTAGGTGTATTTATTTGTTACTATTGTAGTTGTATTGATTTGTTACTATTGTAGGTGCATTGATTTGTTACTATTGTAGATGTATTGATTTTTCTATTGTAGGTGTATTGTTTTGTTACTATTGTTGACGTATTGATTTGTTACTATTATAGGTGTATTGATCTTGTTACTAGTGTAGATGCATTGATTTGTTACCATTACAGGTGTATAGATTTGTTACTAGGTGTTTACTATTTTCCAGTCTATCGCATTTGGTGAGTTTGTGTTTAGAAAGAGGAATCTTTAACAGACCAACGACACAATAATCCATAGTTGAAAGGGATGAAAACTTCGTAGGAATATGTAGAAAAGGTATATATGTAATACAT
Source organism: Argiope argentata (assembly GCA_026289955.1). Taxonomy (NCBI): domain Eukaryota; kingdom Metazoa; phylum Arthropoda; class Arachnida; order Araneae; family Araneidae; genus Argiope; species Argiope argentata. Next base: position 3,190,186 of record JAOUZG010020818.1, read on the forward strand.
GTATCAGTCTTTTTTTTCTCAAGGAATGTAATAATGGCTTTCTAAGTCTGAATTATGACTTTGGCTCGATGAAGTTTCCGTTTTTGAATCATTGAGATAAAGAAATGGTATTTCTTTAAAACTTGATCTTGATAATTTTTTTTCTTTTTGTTTTTGATAGTCAGTAAGCCTATTTTTATTGTAGACATTTAAGTAAATACATGTTTCTTCAAGTTTTCCACCACTTTATTTTCACTTATCTTCTATTTTTATGCGTTTCATACAATGCACTCTATGTCAAACCAGATGCCTCATCAAAAGTGGATGAAAACATTACTTCTCATAAATTTTTAAACGGTGAAACTTTATTTGATGCTTTATTAACTATGCTACAGATGTATTTAAAGAATTAATCAGTCTTTAATACATCTGTGGAATAATTCCTATTTCAGCGAATTTTTTCTTGTTTCTAGCGATATCACTTTAGAAATGTTTGAAACGATACGTATATTTTTCGATTATTCGTTTGGAATTTTCTTTTTAAGTAAAAATTTTGATTGACAGTTTCCTCTTTCTGATTTATAATAAGGTTTATTTTGCATTTATAAATTTTAATACCATACATTTTGCAACGTTTCAAAGTTATGGAATAGCAATAATTCTCTTCGGAAAGACGCAACGCGTATCTTTTAATCATTAGCTTGCTTACATACGACATTTTGAAAGAAGAATAAATGGAAAAGTAGCAGACGATATTTCTTATTTCAAATAACAAGTGGTTACGAGAAATTTTTATTTTCCAACTTATTTACTCACTTTAACAATGAAGGATTAACAGTTTTTAAAACAAAAATTAATCGACAGTATTTAGGAAAGTGATACTTAATTAGACTTAAAGATATACATAATAGCACATTTGATTTATTTTTCCTGTAAAATTTATTTTGAGCTTCAAATTGGGAAATAAGTAAGCGTCCTGGGTTCGAGTCCCGGTTCTGGCATAGTAGTTCTTCTATCTGTGAGATGTGTGAATGAACCCCCCCCCCCCCGTAAAAAGCGGATGTTCTAGTCATTGTGATGTGTGAGTAGCTAAGACGTACTCTTGGCCCTAGTAGGCGCAACTTGAAAAACAAGAAACGCCCTCTCGGCTTAATATCGCTGATTGCATCAGCGAGTTTGTCCATGGCAAGTGCTATTGAAAACAATATAACAACAACAATAATAAATTACTTTACAAATTAAAAAACTTTATTATTTTATTTCAATTACATTTAAAGTTGTGATTGAAATTAAATTCAATGTAAGTAGCTTTAATTAAGTTCAATGTTTCCACCTTTAAATGCAATGTTCGTCAATTACATTTAAATTAGTTTTAAACCATTGTTATGTAAAACAAGTTTTCTTATTGTTATGTAAAACAAGATTTCAAGGTTTCTTTATTTGGTCACATTTTAAGAGAGTTGGTAAATTCAGCTGTGACTATGGTTTATAATTCTTAAAAATCTCTGTATTTTTTAAATATAAGGATAAGTCGTGTTATTTTGTGTAGATAAGTCGTGTTATTTTGTGTAGATCACACGTGACATTCGCAATTCAGCTCTCGCCAACCCGGACTATCTTAACGTAATATTTTTGTAGAATATTTTTTATGTTATGTCATAAATGGGCTACGATATTCTATAACTCTTAACCAATTTTGGATTATTATTGGGCTCTGATATTTTATAGCTTCTAATTATATTTGGATAAATTTTCCAGTTTAAATTGCCATACCCACTGAGGAATTTGTCAGGATTATCAATTACTATTACAAGGAAATAGACAAACACCGTACTCAAGTAGAATCTGTAGAAAATAATTTTGATGCTTAAATAATAACTGGACTCCGATATCCTATAATACCTAATTGGGTTTGGACAAAACTTTCCGTTTTAACTGTCATTTTAATCTAAAGAATTTGTAAGAACTATCAACCACTGTTTCAAGGAAATAAACAAACACTGTCTATCACACTCAAGTAATATTTATACAAAATAATTTTGATGCTTAAATACAATAACAAGAATTCGATATTCTATAACATCTAATTGCGTTTGAGCAGTCTTTCCCGTTTTAACTGCCATTCCTATCTAAAGAATATGTCAGGACTATAAATCCGTATTGCAAGAAAATAAGTAAACTCTGTCCTCAAGTAAAATGTGTGCAAAATAATTTTGATTCTTAAATACCGTAACTGGACTCCAATATTCTATAACTGGGTAATAACCGAACTGGGTTTAGGCAGTCTTTCCCGTTTTAACTGTCATTCCCATCTAAGGAATTTGTCTGGACCATCAATCACAATTTAAAGGAAATTAACAAACTCTTTCCTCAAATAAAATTTGTGCAAAATAATTTTGATTCTTAAATACAATAACTGGACTCCGATATTCTATAATACCAAATTGGGTTTGGGAAGACTTTTCCGTTTTAACTGTCAATCCCATCTACAGAATTTGTCTGAACTATCAATCAAAATAATTACAATCGCAAGGAAATAGACAAATATTGTCCTCAAGTAAAATGTATGCAAAATAATTTTTATTCTTAAATACAATAACTAGACTCCGATATT
>JAOUZG010020818.1:3192788-3211285 GCA_026289955.1 Argiope argentata
GGACTCCGATATTCTATAACACCTAATTGGGTTTGGGCAGACTTTTCAGTTTTAACTGCCATTCCCATCTAAAGAGCATTAAAAGGCTTTCGTGCATTCGGACTATCAATCGCAATTGCAAGGAAATGGAATTCCGAAGTAAAGAAGCACACTTTGGGATGAAGAAAAAAAAATATATATATAAAAAAGAATTACCGAGATGCGTTAAAAGCAGCAGCGCAGAGCGCTCAATATTAATCAGCGGTGGCAACGCTTAACGACATTAGGCGCTAAAAAAGGGGCTTTTCACTCGTAATTTCGATAGCTTTCTCCTCCTTTTTTTCCTTTCACTTTTTTCACTGCCTCCCCCTTTTCATTCATTTCGTTCTTCTGCTTCTTAATCTGTCGCGAAAACTTGTTTTTACAAATTGGTAGCTGCTTGTCTTCGCTATTGATTGCTATTCGCTATTTTCAGTCGTCCCTGATAATTCCGGTATTATCTACAAATAAAATTACTTTTGCACTTCGTTTACGGTTTTTACTCTCCTTACAAAACGAATTTCATAATTGAAGTCGTTATTTCCTATAAAATACACTGGAAACGAAGAATTACCTCCCTGCTCACCAGAAATGAAAAGGAGGGGAAATTCCATTGCGTTTTTTGTACGGGAAAACAATCAAAAAGGTCATATGTGAACAGCAGCATTTCCCTCTCGAACACGTAATTAATAGACTTTGGAGTGAAAGTTATTACTCATGACTCATTTAATATCGTTTTCTGCTTTTAAAAACGAAACTATTTTAACCAGAACACAATTGTTTATAGATTTAAATAAATATCTCCGAGCAGCCAATTCATCATTGAATTGTTGTTAGCAATTATGAATGGTATTTAAAAATGTAAGTATTCGACTTTATACATTTAGTCTTAGAAGCATGAAAACTGAAATCACCAATCAAAAACTCAAATCGCATACATTTTTTAAAAAGTTGAGCCTCTTTGAGAAGTTAGAATTAATTAGTATTTAGGAAATAAATATTTATGAGATATTCTTACATTCATCGTTATATTTTTAAAATGCAAATTTCTCGTCTTCTGTTATCTTGAAATAATTAATGTAAGATTAATAATAATTGTAGAATGCACTATTGCATATAAAAATGCATAACAATTATTGTATGGTAAAGGAATTGTCATTTTTCAAATTTGCTTTATGTTAGTGATATAAAGCAATTATTTCAAGAATATCTTCGAATAGCTTTAGATTTTTAAGTTGGTATCCTTCATGATAAATATATAATTTTTAATTAACATTTCTCATATAGAAGGAATTTAAATTAGAAAATGGTATTTATTCAATTAAAAAAATTCAATTCAAAATATCTCATTCATAAAAAGAAATGTAAATAAGTGAATAGTTTTCCTTTAATGATATAAAAAATTGTTACATATATTCATAATTGGTTCAGAAAAATTATTCATTGATTTTTCATTTAAGAAACATATACTTTTTATTTGTAAATTGAATTTTTTATTCTCCGGTACATTAGAACTTGTAATTAACAATGTTTACATTTGATGTAAATAGGTGTCTTTATACTTGGTAATGAATTTTGAACTAAATATTTAATGAATTTTCAATTCTAATTGCTTCATAACTCTTAAAAAACCTTCTATAAATACGATAGTTTAAGATATAATTGAACCATAAAAGTAAAAAAAAATTAATACTACGTAAATGGCTGTTTCTTAATGTTTAAATTACTGCCATTTATTTTAAACTGGAACTAAAACAACAAAATTAACTTAAACTGGAATTTTTTCCAGTTTAAGTTAATCTTTTTGGCTATTATAATAGTCTATTAATTCTAACTTTTGTCTATTATAATCACTTATTAATAACTTTTACCTATTATAATCGCCTATTAATTTTGCCTATTAAATTTTTTTGCCTATTATAGCGTATTTTTTATTGTTCAAATACATTGCTACTCAACAAAATGTTACATCTATGAACTATTTTTCAGATTTCAAGTGAATTCACAAGTTCAAGGTTATTATTATTATTTTTTTATTTCAAAATGTTTTTTTAAAATTTCGACGAGTTTGTTTTAGTAAAAGCTAATTAGATATTTATACAACTTACACAAATAAATGGTATTCTTGAAAATTATTTGAGAATTTAAAGTGAATAAAAACCAGCTGCAATAAAATAAAAAAAAACAAATAGCGAAGTAGTAGGTGACAATATATATGAAATTCATGTATAACTGATCAACAATCAATAAGTTTTTAATATCATTTATTCTTTTAGAATTTATCTTTTGAGTATGTACTGCATGTAGGTGTTTTTACGTTTTGATAAATAATGCTATCTTTTTTTTTTTAACTTTTTGGTTAGTTAAGTTTCAGTAATTAAATGTTGAATTTAAACCAAGGTGGAAAATCACAGTGATTATAACTCTTACTATATTAAAAATAATTTAAAGGCTTCTTTAATTAATAACATTAAAATATTTTATTTTAATGGCACTTATCGAAATAAATCGAATTGAAATGACGAGTCGAGCTCGGCATGTACTATCTTAAGAAAACTCCAGCTCTACTCGATAAAAATTATTGAAAGTTGATGTCTTTTATAAAAGTTTTTATGAAAAGAAAAAAAACATTCAAGTTTCTATATCAGCTCCTTTTTTTAAAATTTAAAAAGTTAAATTATCTGCCTAAACACTGATGACTAAAAATAAATTGCAGTTGAAGGGATTAAGCAACGTTAAAGAATAATAATATCAGAAGAATTTATTAACTTGTTAAATATAATACTAGGTTACATTACTTAACGACTGGCATTTATTCAGCTTCAAATAAAAATGTATCATAGGATCTGATTGCGTCGACCTAAAAGGATTGCAATTAAACACTAGGGAGTAAAAATAATTGAGAAAATATTTGACTAAATACATTTTTAAAAAATTCTAAATCTTTACATAAATATGCAACTATAAAAACTTAGTAGTTGGTTTTTCTCTTTATATAAAAATGAAAACTCAAAGTTATAAAAAAGGAATTAACTACTAGGACACCTAATTTGGTCTTGTTCATTGTCTTGATTTTTTTTATTTTTATACCATTTATGCTATTTTGAGATATAATCCTTCATGAAAGAAGAAGAAGGAAAAAAAAACAGTATCTATCAGAACAAGATATTTACGTCCAGAGAAGAGACTCCAAATGACCCTAAAATAATTTTCCATTTGAAAATCGGCCTTCAAAAAGTGTTCATATTAAGCTAAAATTCTCCTAGTGTAGTATTCAAATCATGAGCAAATCCTCATAAAGCCAGGACATTAATTTTTAAGGTTTCGTATTACGAAAGTTCTCCCTTTCACTTTATAATCTATCCGAGAAATATCAGGTGAATATTCATATAGATATATCTCCTTATCCTAATGAGGAAAGAGAGAGATTCTCTCTCGTCGTTTTTGTCGTTCTTAGACGAAAGTAACGAGAGAAAAGTGCAAGAAATTCTATAAAGGGTGTTGGAGAAAAAAAATTCTAGAAGTTAGCGCGAGTAGAGTACTGATAAATTCCTGATATTACTCGCCGAGGGAGACAGTGTGATCTGCGGTTGGAAACCCTCTCAGATAACAGGAGACCGAAGTCTACGATATGAAAACCGCCCAGTAATAAATTTAAATTATATCGGCCGCACACCTTTTTATCAGAAGAACTTTTCCGCGTCTCCGCTCCGGTTAATTTTATCTCCATGCGGTCTTATAACGATGGGGGATTCCCTTTTTTGAGGTTCGCTGTGCCCTATACTTTGCAAAAGTCGCTTGCGACTCTAATGAAGAGATAGGCGCCAACCCAAGACCGCGTACCACTGCCTGTCATTAACCCGTGACACCATCCTTCCCCCCACCCTCCATTTTGAATCTATGGAAGGATATATATGGGCTTTTCAGCTTTTTTAATACCCGTCACACTATTCAGTGAACTCTCCCTCCCCCTTCCAAAGTCTTCTCCTTCGTTGAATTATTGCGTTATTAAATAAAAGGAGAATGACGGAACGGGAGGATATTCAGCAGTCCGAGCCGTCGCGAAAAAACCTATTCCAACCTACATACCACACCATGATAAATTCTCGAAATCACTTGCTCTAATAATAAACCGAGATTTTTATCAAAAAAAGTGTGTCTTAATTGGTGCCATTTAAGGTCTTCAATAAAATAGCTCGGCGTTAATTCGGGTCTATTATGGTCATCGTTATTTATCATTATAATGGATGTAAAATTAATGAATTGGGGGTGAAAAATGAGCGAGGGACGATGTTTTACCACGTAGCTTTCTAATTGAGCTCGCAGGTACTCAACGGCTTTTCAGATTGTTATCGTTTATTTTTTTTTTTAAATCTATTAGTCTCATTGTGTAAAAATAATGGAAAAGGTTCCGTAGGTAATTGTTATTTTTTTAAGACCGATAATTTTGATCTGTGTCATTGCCACTACCTTTAGACTAACTTTTATTTAAATTTTTTTCCCTTTCGCTGAGCTTTTCAGAGCAATCCTGATGAACAAAAACATAGACTTTCTAATAGTGTACCGCTAACAAGGATTTCATCTACATCCCTATATAAGTTTTATATGCATTTAATATTAAAACAACAATGATAAAAAGTAAACACATAAATTATTTGGATCAAAATTTATTTATTTTTATTTTTTGCATGAAAAACTGATTATTCGTTATAATGCATAAGGAATTCAGTTAATACGCATAAAATACGTAAAAAATATATATATAGATTTTATAACAGATTTCCAGGCGTAAAATAAGATTGGAAATGCATAATATCATACTGAAAACATATGAATTACAAGAAAGAGCATTTTTATTGTTAAGTGCAATGCCTTCTAAATCTATTAGTTTCATTGTGTAAAAATAATGAAAAAGGTTCCGTAGATAATTGTTATTTTTTTAAGGCTGATAATTTTGATCTGTGTCATTACCACTACTTACCCTTTAGACTAACTTTTATTTTTTATGCTTTTCAGATCAATCCAGATGAAAGAGATGTAGGCATCCTAATTACGCACCGCTTAAAAGGGTTTTATCTACATCCCTATATAAGTTTTATATAAATTTAATACTAAAGCAACAATGGTAATGAGTAAACACATAAAGTATTTGGATCAAAATTTATATTTTCTAATTATTAACATGAAATACTGATTATCGGATCTTTGTTATAATGCATAAGGAATTGAGTTAATACGTATAAAAGCGAAGTTATGCGTCAAAGGGTGCCTAGTTTGGTAACTTTATGCCTGTTATAATTTTATAACTTAGATTTCCAAGCGTAATAACATGCTGAAAGCATCTGGAATATAAGAAAGAGCATTATACATCGTTAAGTGCAATGTCTACAAAATCATATAGTCTCATTGTGTAAAAATAATGGAAAAAGTTCCGTTGGTAATTGTTATTTTTAAAGCCCATAATTTTAATCTGTGTCATTGACAAATTAATAATAGACTAGCATTTATTTATTTCCCCCCTTTCGCTATGCTTTTCAGATCAATCCTAATAAACGAAAAGCAGATTTCCTAATTGTGTATCGCTAACAAGGATTTCATCTAAATTCCTATATAAATGTTTTGTTAATTCATTTGCAGGCAATTGATAATATACAAATACAATTATTTCATAGAAATAAATTAGCATGGGGTTTTGTGACTATACTTGTAGTTCTAAGTCGAATGTTGTTTTCAGTCGGTCGAAAATAGAAGCCCAAAACACTCAATAAGTTTTTATGCAATTTCGTATGAATTGCATCACAACGATTAATCGCCAAAAATTGCATGCATATTTCATAAGTATGGTTCACTAACGGCACAAAATTGATAATATACAAACGCCTTTATTACATAGAAATAAATTAGTATGGGATTTTGGGGTTATATTTGCAGTTCTAAATCAAATGTTGCTTTCAGTGGGTCGAAAAAAGAAGCCAAAAACGCACAATCAGTTTTTATGCAATTTCGTATGAATTGATTGCATCACAACTATTAATCGCCAAAGATATTATGGATCTTTTATAACTATAGTTTACCAACGGCACGCAACTGATAATATACAAATACATTTATTACTTAGAAATAAGTTATCATTTTTTTTTTACTATTCTTGTAGTTCTATGCCAAATGTTGTTTTCAGTCGGTCGATAAAAGAAGCCCAAACACACAATCAGTTTTTAGGTAATTTCATATGAATTACATCACAACGATTAATCGCCAATGATCGCATGAATCATTACTATTTTTCACCAATGGCACGCAAATGATGATATACAAATACATTTTTAGAGAATACGTGAAAATGTTTGGAGAATACCATTTCCAATGGTTAATATTAAATGTGCTTCTGATTTAGTTACCAAATAGTATTACTTTATGTAGAAATAATTTCAAAGTGAATTTTATTCTTGTGAGCAACTGCATGCGGCGCATTTCATGTAGTTTTTCCTTTATAAATAAAATATTAAAAGTTGTTCAAGAAAATAGTCGCTCTTTTCTTCCCATCATTTTTTCTTAAACTGAAGTAAAAGCAAAATGATGCGCTACGTTTTTTTTGCCAAAAATTTCAATTAAGAGAGTTGAAAAATTAAATATTTCCCTCAATTTTTCACACAAACCAGGAACACATTTTCAGCGTTAACGTTATTAATAACTGTTCCCACAGGTGTGTTCTTATGGCACAAAATTTAAATAATCTTATCTCGAAATGCAAAAAGCAGATGAGAAAAAAACTTTCAATTTGCATTTATCGTATGAAAAAATATATCGTCGAACTTAAAACATTTTCTTTTTACTTTTCTCGGCACGCATTAAGTGACTAACCCAAACTGTCCATTAATATATTCACTGTTACCATTTTTTCCCCTCTCAAACAATGTACTTTGTTTCTGGAATATTTTAACAAAAACTTTTTCCCCCACATCCAAAATTATTAAAACGTATTCAACAACAAAGGAAACACCAGCGACAAAATTCATAAAAAATTAACTTCGAATTATGACTGAAGTTTTGCTTCGCTAAAAAATCTCTCATTAAAATTCAATAAGCGGGTACTTTTTAAAAGTTGCCAAGACAGCTAAGAGCTGCATCAGGGATTTTGCATTTTTTCCTTCCTTTCTTATTTTCAGACGAATATGGCGAGGGATAAAGGAGTGATAAGGTGTAGGCCAATACTTTTTCGGATAAAGAGCGATCGATACCTTTCCCCTTCCTTTTCTTTCCTTTGCCTTTAGAAAAAGCAGCAACGCATTAACAAAGATATCTTAGTTTTTTGATTTACAATCGGACATTTTTTTAACTATTTTGAAAATCCTTATGTCTACATGCACTTTGTATGCTACATAGGCTGTTTGTTAACATGTTAAGTTTGTGTGAAATGTCTGAATATTAGCAAAACTCTGTAAGATATCGATGTCTTCTTAGTTTTTCTGATTGATTGAATTGTTGAGATGATAGGAGGATTTGAATTTCTTCGCTCCAGTTTTAAGTTAGTAGTATCATGATGCAAAATTGTTATTAAATATCAATAAACTCCCTATACATTTTAAGAATAAGAATATCTTCATGCACAATTATAAAAAAGAGAAGTTTCTTTTTCTTACTTTCTAGTATAGGTAGTCTAGAGCAGCGCATTAACAAAGATATCTTAGTTTTTTATTTACAATCGGAAGTTTTTTTTTAACTATTCTGAAAATTCTTATGTCTACATCCACTTTGCATGCTACTTTGGTAGCTTTTTAACCCGTTATTCCGCATGTTTGTGGTAAACGTCTAAATAATAGCAAAGCTCTGTAAGGTATCTTAGTTTTTTTTATTTACAATCGGCCATTTTTTTAAAACTATTTTGAAAATCCTTATGTCTACATGCACTTTGTACGTTACTTTGGGTATTTGTTAACATGTTAATCTGCATACGTTAGTGAGAAAGTCTAAATATTAGTAAAGCTCTGTAAGATATCCTATTTCTTCTTTCTCAGTTTTTCTGATTGATTGAATTGTCGAGGTGATGGGATAATTTGAATTTCTTCACACCAGTTTTAAGTTAGTAGCATCATAGTTGGTACAAAACTGTTATTCAATATAAATAAATTCTCCATGCATTTCAAGAATACAAATCTATTCATTTATGCACAATTATGATTCATTACAATTATCTTTTTAAAAAAGGGAAGTTTTTTACTTTCTCGAGTACGTAATATACAGAAAGTATTATGCTCTTCAATATATATATATTTATTTATTTTTTGCTGAACATTTAGAAATCCCCGTGCACCAGGTGCAAGTATCATTCAGGGCTTACAGAAGTAGACAATATATTTCATGAAGACATCACATACAGAACAACTACTCGCACATCACATTCGCTTGTACAGTCCCTTTTTACAAGAGGTCACATTCAAACCTATCACAGGTAGAACAAATAAAGAACAATGCCCGAACAGAGACTCGAACCCATGACATCCTAATCACGGGGGAAAGGCACTATCTTCAAAATATTGAAACTTCGAATGCTGACTAAATTTTTCGTTTTAGACCTTTCTCAGATCGAAAAACATATTTTTGGAATTATGTCTGTCTGTCTGTAAACATGACAACTCATTGAGCTTGATGGATGAAATTTGGTATGTGGATTTTAGATCAAATTTTTATGAATTCCATCCTCAAGATGGCTGGTTGGCTGTTGAAGTACAATAGAACCCGATAATTTCAAAACGTAAAAAAGCTAGATATATAAAATGCAGTACACAAGATTAGTATCTAAAATGTAGATTCTTCTAACAATTTGAACTAAATTTATCCAAGGGTTAACCGTCTATCAATTTGCTCTTCCGCCTGTATATAACCGCATAAGTCATACACGTAATCTTTTTAATCCACGAAATTTGGTATGTGATGTTGTGATTGCAACTGTAGTTCCGTGTTACATTTTTTATTAATCAATATTTTTTATCAATCAATCATTTTTATTTTTAATCAATAAAAATGCAATATTAGCGCGACAGATTCCATTAAAATATTAAATTTAAAATAAAAGTATATATTTGGAAATTATTTTTTACGTATCTAATGCAAGGAATTCATGGTCTTACCCAGCGTCCACAGTATTTTTTCTGGGGGGGAGAGGGGATAAGCCATTGTTTAGAGAGACTACAAGAAAGCCACAGGGAGACCAACAACACCTACTAGTTAAAACGAAATTTTATCTCCCCCCTCCATAAAAGCTCGTTATATTTAACATTCTATTTTAAAATTTAACAGTGCAGCTAACAGTTAAAACGGAATTTTACCTCCTTCCCCCCAAATTTACTCATTATATTTGACATCCTATTTTGAAATTTAACTGCATTAAAAATTTACTGTTTTGTATCCTGATATATATGAAGCTAAATTCCTACACTGTAATTTCAGTCAATTTTGAGAATATTTTCTTTTTAATTTTATTCATAGAAAGAAATTTTCATCCCTCTTTTGTGTTGAAAAAAAATTCAAAATAATTTGATCAAAAATTTAATTAGCTTTTAAAACAATTGAAAGTTTTCTTTCGGGAATTGTTACATGCATCTTGCTTTCAATGACATGGGAGAATTGTTTTTCAATTTTAGAATCTCACCCTAAATATAAAAACCGATAATAATCTAAAATATTCAAGGTGTTGGCCCTAATTTTGTTTAAAAAAATTATGCTCATCTTTTTGAAATAACGAATTTGTTAGAAAAAGGGAATCAGTAAAACTAACTGGTTAGAAATAATTGCTCATTTTTTATTGTTTTCTTGAGCTGAAATTTATTCTCTCGTATTTAGCCACCCCTTTTTTCATTCAGCAATTTACCTTCAAGTATTTAAAAAATTGACAACTAAGCAAATTGTTCAATAAAATTGTGATTTTTTAAAAAATTTGCTCATAAGTGTATGTACCTAAAAGTTTCAACGAAAGATTCAAAGTAAAATGATTTACACTCAAATTTTTTATTGATGATACATTCTGTGGTAGAAATTGCTCCCAGAGTATGATTTACACATCCTTCTGACTTAATAAAAAGTTCAAAGAAATCCATTTTATCTGAACTATTTTATTATTGCATAGAGTTTAATTTTTTTCATCAGTCATTAATAACACGCCTATTACGCGCTTTACGTTCATAGATACTATTGGTCAAGAAATTAAATACTAAGGAAATATTTCCATACAAAATTTTTTAATGATTAAATAAAAGTAAACTTCTAACACAATAACTTGCATATTGAAAATAAAAGTAACCCTAAGCAATTAAAAGAAAATAGCTTTCTTTTTCAATTGAATATGATGAATCGCTGAATGAATTTTAATTGCTCAAAGTTTATTGCTCAAGTTTCTCCTAAAAATTGCTCAAAGTTTCTCCTAAAAAATATTTTTTAGGAGAGCCAAGTTGAAGTTTCAATTTATTTCCATTTTTCAACACTTCAAAGATAGATATTCTCTATAATTTTTTCAAGTTAGTTTATAGATTTCTTCTATATTTAAATGTTTAACAAGTCACTACATTCGAATGAAGCTTTTGATCTCGAAAATAAATTTCAAATAATTCTGTACTCGATATATATATCCTCCCACACACCCTCTCAAAAGATGGCATGACTTAAAATTTTAAACTTTGGTCGTATCATTCCACTTCATATTAAAACAAAATAGATAAGAAAGTTAGTTCAAGGCTTAATTTTTAGTGAAATGTCGAGGCAATAATTTAATGTTAGTAAATAATAATTACAATTTGATTAGTTATCCTGATAATAAATTACGGTAAGATAAAATGAAAGATAAAGTAATAACTAACCAAAAGATAATCAAAATTTTGATAATATATTGTCGCCAATGCAAACATTTATCATCTATTCAAGGAGACGAAAAATTCAAAATTTTATTTAAAAATTTGATGCTTGGATTGTTTTAACTCTAAGCATTGTTTCTGAGAAAGTAAAAGGGGAGAACTCTTCTTCATACTTAAATCATATTCAAAGAAAATAAATTTAAGAGAGGCTAAACACTTTTGAAACTTCAAGATATTTTTAGAATACCAAGGAACTTGCATTTTCTCTTAACTGTGTAAAGCTGAGAAATATTCTTAAGATGTTGAAAATTAGGAGAAAAACTGGAACTCTTCCCTAACTGCTTATAATTATTATTCTTTTTTAAGCAAACATTTCTAGTACGTTATTCTATTAAAAGCTGGTTTTCGAAGAAAAATCTGAATTCTGATTTCATTTATTCTGGTTTTATTTATTATTCAGAATTTTTTTTAATCCTGAAAAAATTGATAAATTTAATAAAATCGGAGCCTTATTGAATTTTTAGCAGTTTTCATCTGAAATGAATTGGTAACCGAAAATATAAAATTTACTCAGTTTGCGTTTAAGATAAGAACATGAAAAAAAAATCATTCTTAAGTAATGAAGACTAATTTTCGACAGTTCTAAAGTAATTACGCATGTTCTGCTTTCAGAGTGAAACATTTCAAAAGATATCAAAACGTAAACCAAGTCTTCCTAACTCATGATTTCCAACGAAAATTACACCATATTAAAAACATGATGACAAAGTGAAAAACTAAATTTCATGAATGAATACTGACTAATCACAAATAGATAAATTATGGTGGAACTGAATCTCAAATAGGGGAATTGTGATGAATATTTGCTGTCCATACGTTATGGTATGGCTCCAAAATTAAGAAACATGGATACCAATCCGTTTTTTTTAAATTATACAGATTTCAAAATTTGGCTCCAAAATTAAGAAACATGGATACCAATCCGTTTTTTTTAAATTATACAGATTTCAAAATTTTCAAATATGACAAAGATTAACATTAAATAGACACAAAATTATTTATAAAGTTAAAAAAAACAATTGCTTTTAGTAACATTAAAAAAAAAACTAGGTAGAATTAAAGAAACTGCTAAACATTAAATCTTCTAAATTATAAAAACAAAATTTTCTATCTAAGGAATTAAATTTAATATATTTTAATTTGTTTTATTTTAAATTTTAATCATTTAAAATTAAAATTTAATAAATTAATTACATTTAATAATTAAAATTTAATAAAATTTAATTTAACTTAATTAAATTTCAAGTGAGGGCCTTTCTATATTGCTTTTTTCATTAAATAGTCAATAAGTTCCTAGAAAGAAAGAACTTTAATTAAAAAGAACATCATTTGCATGTCAATAAATAGTAAATATCAATTTATGATGTTAAGAATTTTCGAGATGGAGATGGCTGGATTCTCTTGTTTAATGATAGTTAAAACTAAAAATGATAGTACCTTTCTTTTTATTTATCAAGAGAATTCATGCTTTTCTTATTAAATAATAGACAAAGGATTATTATTATTTTAAATGATAGAGGTATACTTACCTATAAATATATAATTTGCAAGTTCATCAAACACAAATTATTTTCATTGATGATTCTTTTCATTACTTTCTTTGAAATTTTCATAGATATTATGAGCATTCAGAAGTTCCTTCCTTCACAATTCAATGTATTAAGATTTAATAAATGAATTCTTGATCACCCCCCCCTCAACAAAAATGATCTAAGGCTATCGACGAAAGCAAATGACATTACAATTCTTCTTTTACATAGTTCATACACACAGTATTGCTTAACCTTGCCATCCATTTTATATGAATCATTTTCATCATTGCACAATTTGCAAAACAGGTCGTATTTTTAGAAAAACTATGTGTATATAATATGAAACACAGCGTGTGCTGAAATGGTATATATGATACATATGACACATCTAAAAATGAAATTCAATCGATGCTTATTTTCTTTGTCTGGGAGGAAATGACCTCCATTTTCAAAAACCTGAGTATGATATCTTGATATTTGAAGACATTGGAATAGATTTCCGAAAACCAGAATAATGTCCACTTAATCTAGTTTTTCCATGTTGAGCATCTAATTTTCCCAAGTTTTACTTTTTCCTCTGATTTAAATATTAAATGTTAATTAACGATTTTTAAATACATGAGAGTGTCCAATGAGCTTTTTGCCCATGATTAAGTTGAACAGATTAGGGAAAAATACGATAATCAATATGTAAAATCGTGATGTTACAAATTACAGATTTTATAAGAGAATTATATACAGCAAATTATTACAACAATACATGGAAACCGAGTCACTTTTGAAAGCAGAAAGCTCACATATTGAAAGTTTATATAATTATAACGCCGATGTTGGTGCATCGTTATTAGTCATATTAACCACTTAACAGTTTTATTTTCTTTACTATCTAATAAGATGATACCTTCTATTTCGGGAAAATTTTCTTATTTTGATTCAAATGGAAATCCATCGAATATTTGACATCTACGTATTCGAAGTCATTTTACTATTGAATTATAATTGTTATGAACGGTTTATTTTTTGATTACAACTATCAAAATTCGATAAATCGATGCACGTACGGCATACGGGGCAAAACAGGTAAATGGTAAAAAAAGAATGGATATATTTATTTTAAAGCACAGATTTAATCCTATTCATTCACTTTGAAAATTCCTTTTGAAACTTTTAAATAGTGGCTTTTTTAAAAAGAAAGGTTACAAATTTTGCTACTATCAAGTTCTTTTGTTAACAAAATTAGATTTTTAATTAACTAATTTTTCCAATTTATTCGTCAGTTAATTTTACGAATGTCATGACGTAAAAATAGTCAGGAATAAGAATTTTGATATTTTTATTTATATATTTCATCTTGTAAATTATTTTCTATCTAATTTTTATCATAAATAAATGTGTATCATAATTCTAAAGATCAAATTAAACATATGGAATATTGAAGGGTGTTTTTTTTTTTTTTTTGCTTTTCTTTCTAAAACAGGTCAAGTATCTGAAAAATCTTTTAAACGAGAAACTTAAATCGTTTAAATTCTCCCAAATACCAGCTAAAAGATAATGCAAAAGTTAAATAATGTAATGTAAGTATAATGTAAAAATGTTTACAATTTTTTTAAAATTTTGTTCCGTTTCAACTAAGCTAAATGTTTAAAAAAAATAGTATTAATTTATTCAACTCAGTATTTTTATCTATTTTCGTTTTATTTTATTTATTTCTTTTTCTTTTTCTTTTAAGTGGCGGATAAAGTAAATGCTTAGTATTAAAACCAAAAATAAAATTCATGCAGTTATACTAAAAATATTTTTCATTTAGTAACTTTACACTTAAACTTTTAATAAAATTTCATATTTATCATGTTTTAAAAAGACCACTTTGTATCCTGTATATAAAACAGTGAATTTTATTGTTAGCAATTTTCGGTATATTCATGCACAAATTATAGCAAAAGTAATATAAAAACAATTTTTTTAGGAAAACTGTGCTGATTTAAACGTATAATCTATGATTATAATTTTTTAGTAATTGGATGCAAATACATAAGCTTTTATAAAAATTTATATAATGTATTCTTTTTCAAAACTATTGAAATGAAAAAGTATCAAACATTGAATCGGGAATTCTCTATATAGTCAACATTTAAATATCAAAGAAAAAAAAAACAACATATATAAATTTTAAAATTAATAATAAAAATATTTGCATTTGGAATTTTTCTGCTGTTTGAAGTTGCATTTTAAATTATGTTTTAAATGTAAAATTTCAATTTTTAAAAAACTCTGAAATATAATTACACTAAAATTAAATCATATATAAAAATAAGTAAAGAGATATTTCTAATTTAATCCAATGTAAATTTATTTATTCATACCACAAAAATAGTTCGTTGAAAGGAAAAAAAAATTCAAAAGAAGAAGAAAAAAAGAAAATGTAACAAATAATTGCAAAAAGGGTTACTGTGATTATTTTGTACAAACTCTTTTATTTCTACGGGTCTACTCCGACGCAATAGTGTTTTAATCAGACTTTTACTAAATTTAAGAGAGCTATTAGCAAGAAAGTTCGACTTATTTGCAACAGATGGCGCTAATAAATCAAAGCTTGCTTACTTCGCTAACTTCTCTTCATGAAGTTATGACTTGGTTGAAAAATGCGCGCATGACTCCATCTAGTGACGAATTCTGAAAATACCGTGACAAATCTCAGAGTGACTCGTTTAACAAAAAAATAAAGACGCGAGGAGGAAGTTTTAAACATATAAACAACTCCTCTTTTTTCTTTTTTGTAAAATGTCTACTATCTTCCCTCTGATCCAATGGTTTAAAAGCATAACCAAGACTAGATGCTGTCACAATGATTAATAATGGATTTGGCCCGTAATGGATAACATTGTTTGGCCTGTCGCGTAGCGTCAAGGGGTTACGTATTACATAGATAATAACATAATTAATTACTTGGTAACCTCTAACCTGCCAGGATTGTCAAGGTATTAACAAGTAAACCAAATTTTCTTTATTTTTACACCGCAAATTCTTTTTTTCTTCTTTTTACTTTGCATAATTAAGTCATGGACAAAATTTAACAAAATTAGCAACTGAATATTTTGTTAAATACGAAACTTTGTTACTGTGTTTGTCACAGAATTTTGTGATTTAGCCAATTTAAAGCGAAAAGACGTAAGCCAGTTATTGAAATTTATAAACTTACAGATGTTGAAATATCAACAACTATTAAATAAAATAATATAGCTTTAAATTTTTTTTTGAAAAATAAGCAATAAATAAATAAATAA
Organism: Argiope argentata; assembly: GCA_026289955.1. NCBI lineage: Eukaryota > Metazoa > Arthropoda > Arachnida > Araneae > Araneidae > Argiope > Argiope argentata. Next base: position 3,208,527 of record JAOUZG010020818.1, read on the forward strand.
AAAATAAGGAGGAAGGGGGAACTCGTAAGTTAAAATATTAAAATTGGCTTGTTTTTCAATTTTTCATTTTTAAAAAAATTAAGGTATTAAAGTTTATCATGTTTATTTTAACTTTTTTTTCATACATGGGATTTCTAACGATAAATTCATTAAGAAAAATTTGGCATATTAAAAGCGGGATTTTTAGAGATTTTATATCTATAAATAAATATAATTCAGTAGATGCGTGACCGAGTAGAAAAAACTTTTGAGATTTTAAAACTTCGATTTATTCCCTTCCGAAAGGCTTAATTTATGTAAGCGGCAGTAAATACAACAATATACAACGCAACACAAGAACAGAAGAGAAAAAAAATGCTGATATTTTCTCCTCAGTTGTTTTTACATTGAGATTTTGACAGGGATTTCTTTCAGGTGGATTTTTATCCTTGCACTCGGAGCATGAGAACCTGCTAATTACAGAACAGGAGTATTAGAACCTGCTAACTTTACAGAGGGCCTTTGAATTAATTGAATAAAAAGTTGTGAAGTGGATAAGAATATTTCCTCCCAGGAGGCATAATTTATATACAAGACTAAGCGTTAAGAAATACATCAGTCTACATCACGACATAAGAACAGAAGATCAAAAAAAAGAAACTGAAATTTTCTCTTCGGCGATTTTTACAAAGAGATCTCGATAGAGATTTTTTTGACAAGTGTAGATTTAGGATAGGGAAATTTAAATACCTTTAAAAGAATGTTGCAAGCATTAAGGATTTTTATCTCGTCACTCGGAGCGTAAGAATTTGCTGAAATAGCGTTTTGCAGAGAGCGTGTTGAATTAATTAAATAAAAAGGTATGAATTGGATCAAGAAATAAGAGAACATTTTATAAATGACGTTAAAATGGGCTAAATTAAAATAATAATTAAGAAAATAATTAAGATTTAAATTAGATTTTAAAATATCATTAGATATATATGAATGCAATGACGCGTGTCTACCTATAACTTTTGCCATTATAATAACTAAATATGATTCTTTTGTTGCTCTATAATCTTTTTTTTTAAATACCCTTCACTACAGTACTTTAAAAAACTGAAAATTCAAATTTCTAATAATTTGCTCTAATTTTAACCCCAACTTTTAGCCATTAAATTCTTATTTCTTAATGAATAACATAACTCAAAAGAAATATTTGTATTATGCAATTAAATTAAATTCAATCGTAGTAGCGCAGTAACCCAGGAATAATTAATAGTTAATCAATTAACACAACAAAATCGCAGTAGTTTTATCTGATTTCCTAGAAATTATTTCAAAACATCTTCACCTGATGGCTATTTTTTTAAATAAATACTTATTATCGAAATACTAATAAGTATATTTCGATAATAAGTATTTCCTTTTAAAAAATTCTCATTCGCATAAGTATTATGCAATGTATTTTATATACAAAATATTAGCAAAACTCTTCTTTTGATATTTTTATTAAAAGAAGAGCTTTTCAATATTTTGAATGTGTTGTTTTATAATAAGTACTCGTATTATACTACAACATGACATAATATACTAATGAGTATTTTTTTTAAAGAAAATATTTATTATCGAAATATACTTATCAATATTTCGTTAATAAGTATTTATTTATTGTGATAATGATTGTAACTGCTTCAAAGGTATAAAAAACCCTACAGAATATGTGATGAAATAAAAACTCTATTAATAAAAAGTTTTCAGTCAATTGTTACAAATATTTATCTTCTCGCATATGAAGCATAGGGAAAGTATTGTAATCGTCAAAATATTTTTTTTTAATGTCGAATTAGAGTTTGTAATTTTTTTCCGTGAATTGGAAAAACACATTTTTAGCATTACGTCTGTGTACCTGTGAACACGAAAACTCAAAAATACTTGAAGTTGGGTAGCTGAAATTCGGTATATGCAATTACCACCAAATTTGTAGATTTTTATCAAAATTTGAATGAAATCCGTGCACAGAAATTCAGTCTGGTTGGTTGTTTGAGTACAAATGAACTCGAAAATTGCGAAAACACGAAACGCCAAATAAATAAAATATGGTATATAGGTTAACCATCTAAAATATAGATATCTATCAAATGTTAAACCAAATATGTCAAACAAATGTCTGTCTGTACTTTCTAGCACATGTAATCGCAATGAATAAAATCAAAGAAATTCTGCATGTTATCTTTTTGACTATAATTGTAATTCCGGGTCAAATTTTGATGTAAATTGGTCAGCAAATATGGTTCCGAGATAGTTTTAATAAAAATTTTAAGATAGATTCGATAAAAATGCTGAGATAGATTGCTAGAATTATGCTAAAAATGCTATACTGCAATAAAATGCTAGAATTATGCTAAAGATTTATATTTCGTAATTATTGTATATACAAAGAAAGGAGGATAAGTCTTTTATTGGAAAGTATGCGAGAGTTTCGGAGAAGGGGGACCACTCCCACTGGTCTTATTTTGTTATTAAATATCATTTACAGACATTCATTGCATTCAAACTGGTTTTTTTATGAATTATCATCATAAATTGTTACTATCGCTTTAATAATACACTATTTCTTAACATTTTAGTAAATTTTTGCCATTACTTCTTTATTTGAATTTTTAAAACAGAATTAGGTATAATGTAGTTTGTCCCATCCTGCTACTGAAATTGCATGGGTATTAATAATAGAAATTCATAAGAAATACGTTTTCGCTTTCTTTTAATAAAAATCTTTTGTTGCTCCCATTATTCAA
>JAOUZG010020818.1:3211295-3229841 GCA_026289955.1 Argiope argentata
TTCTTAAGAATTACGTTCTAGCTTTCTTTTAATAAAAATCTTTTGTTTCTCACATTATTCGACCATTGCTATTGACCACTGAAACTATACGGGCATAACTAATATAAATTCTTAAGAATTATGTCTGAGCTTTTTTTTAATAAAAGGAACTTTTGTTGATCCCATAATTTAACCATTGTTAAAATGAACGCAGTCCCTCCCTTATAACTAGTAAAGTCATTTTGTACTGAATTACAAAACGATATATTTTATTTTTCACTTTATTTTTAATTATTTTTTAATACTTACATATTTATTGAAAATTGGGTTTATTTTATACTTCAAATAAAAAGTGTTTTCTGCACTACAAATTAACAACAAAAAAGTAAAATTTTAAAATTAAATATTATTATTATTTTAAATATCAATACGATAATTTAAATATCACTAATAATATTTCATTAATTTCAATTCTTCATCAAATATATAAATTCTTAAATGTATTTAACAATTTTTATGTCAGTGTCTCATTTGAAGCGTCTCGACGTGAAACGGTGAAAGTGTCACGCGGAAAAGGGATTCCAGCATGTGACAGCTGCAAGCGAAATGACACAAAAAAAAGTCCAGTCCCCCTATTACTCATCCCGAGTTATCGCAATGTGTCATCCGTTCTTCAGGACAAAAGCCGATAAGGAAAAAGTAATCGTCGCAAATGTACCACACGAGAAATATCCGAACGGTGAACGAAAGCAAAGGCAAAGAAAAAGCGATATTTATATGTATAAATACAAATAAAAACTTCCCGCCCGGAAAGAATAAAGTAGAGTCGAAGGAAAGTCGGCTTCTATAATGGAATGACGAATGGCAACCACAACTCATCTTTGCACTGACCTCCTCTGGTGGCATAGGGCCAGAACTACAGCCCCGACGATAACGTTCGATGTGTTATGTTGTAGACACTTCCGGCTGCGACCCGTGGGTTATAAATTTACGCCCGTAGAGCTCCAGATGATAAACGGTGGTGGTTAAAGGACGTCTCGTCTCCAAGTCCAGTGACAATGCTGTCCTCATTCGTCACTGGAGTCGCGCCGGATTCGAAAACGGAAAGGATTTTTGCATGGCGTTTTCTCCAGGGCCTTTCAAACGGCCTGCGCTTTGACCACACTTTTATTCTTTTGTTCTTTCATAAGGAAAGTAAAAATGTATGCACAGGACGTGCATTTTTTTATTATACCAGCCGCCTTTGGATATCAGTTTCATTGCCCAGATTACTGACCTTTTGGCTTGTTAAATATTAATGTGGATTGTATAATTTTTTTAAAAAATCACCTTGTTAGAGAAGATTGTAGGGTGTAGAGTAGTAAAGGCCGTAACCTTATTAATTAGTAAGACTAAAAAAATTGAATGTAATTGAATTGTAGCGTGTGCAAATTGTAGTGTGTGCAGATTAAAGAATGTATGCAATGATATTTCTTAATTTTATTTTAATATTAATTGATTCCCATACTTTTATCCTAATTTAGTCTATATTAACTTCATTTTTAATTACTCCCTTATTTCCTGATCCAATTCCTGTTGTTGTTACTTATGGCACTTTTCAAGCCCGATGACAGCCCTATCAGGGATTTAAGCCTACTGTTTTTAACCACTTAACTGTTTTAATTTCTTTACTATCTAATAAGATGACATCTTCTATTTTGAGAATATTTTTTTATTTTGATTCAAATAAAAGTCCATTAAAAATTGACTTATCTATGTATTTAAAGTAATTTTAATATTGAATTATAATTGTTATAAATGCTTTTTTTAGCTTACAACTGTCAAAATTCGCTAAATCGATACACGAGTGGCTCTCGGACAAAACAGCTAAGTGGTTAAGTAGCGCCAAACAGGGCCAAGAGTACGACATAGCAACACACACACCACAACCCTTTTTTTATTCGTGCATTTCATTCATTCATCCATAGATCGTAATTTAGATCTGGAACAGAAAATGATCACCTCTGACCCAGTACCTTCAGTGGTATTACTCTTGACATGGAGGACTTAGTGACCGTAACAGATTTAACGTGCTCGAACCATCACACACACATATTAGGAAAGTCTTCGGCTGGTGGGTTCAAACTCGCAGTCTAAAGGATGCGAATTCAACGCCCTATCAACCATGCTATCCCGGCCCGATACAAAACGTACTTTTTTATTTAATTAACCCTACGCGTGCCCTAGAAAACTTTAAATTCAGCAGGCTCTCACAGTTCCGAGTAAAGGGATAAAATTCCTTAATGCTTGTTTCATTCTTTTAAAGATACCTAGAATTTCTCTATCCTAAATCTATATGCATTAAAGAAATCACTATAAAAATCTCATTATAAAATCACTGAGGGAAAAAATTCGGTCTCTTTGGCTTCTCCTTTGCTCTTTTGCTTTTGAGTCGCGATGTAAGCTAACGTCAGTTTCATCATCGCTTCTTGTACATAATGTATTTCCCTAAGGAAATAAATCAGTTTAAAAAAATTTTAAGTTTCCTTTTTTCGTCTACAAATCTGCCAAAAATATGTTTACATGTATATACCGTACATTTTACTGAAACAAAATTAGAAATAAAAATCCAGCGAATTTTATGCCCTTTTTCTTTCTTTTTCTTTTTTATCTTAATTTTAGCACGGGCAAAAGAATGCTATCGAATGTTTTAATTGATGGGTTTGAATTTCATAGCATTAAAAAATAATTTAACAAAATATATATTACAGTTTAAAATATTATTAAAAATTGAGAAAAAATTGTATAGAAATTAAGCTAAAAACGTTTTTTTAAGAATATAAAAAAAATTTTTTTAGATAACAGTTGTAAAAGATGCGGTTATCAATATGTACAGCTAAATCATAGCGATTTCTCACTTGGCAATAATGAAATTTATTTTAACTATTAATTTTATTTAATATCAATTTCCGAATTTCTTTCACATCTTCTTTTCTCTGAGTTAATAAATTTTTGGTGAGCTTTATCCAAAGCATTTCTAATAATATTTTTGAGCTTCATCAAATAACGAAGCCTTGTAGGCAGTTGTAAAAACATTCAATGAAGTAACATGAAACATTTGTGGTCTGTCTGAAACATTCATAATAATTCATTTTTTTAATTATTGCCATTTGAAAATACGTAATAAAAACGATTTACAAACATAGCGTTTTATATTGTATAGATATCTCATGGGATCCCTTATGTTTTGATTATGAGAACGATATTTTCCAGAAAAATTGTCTTATAAATGTAAATACCGAAAGCATATATGTATGATTTCTGTTATTTGTAAACAAATAGTATGAGCAGATAACATAAAACTTTTTTCTTAATAATTTCCGTTATATTTTATGATAGTCACGATTGATTCGAAAATAATGCACTGATTTTTCTTCAAAGCACCCTATTGTTACCTTCACAGGTCTATTGTTACCTTGAAATTAAATTAATATCTAATTTCCTAAAGTATAAATACGAGCTCTGAGAATTAAATATTCCACATTGATTAATATTCTAATTAGTCCCACAAATCGTCTAAATACACTTTTTGACTGTGTTTCTCTTTCAAAGTTAATTTTCTCCCCATGCCTTTCAGAAAAAGTTCAGAGGACCGATGGAAATAAGGGTCTCTAATTAGCGCGACGGTCAATCTGCAAGACAAAAAGAAAGGTTTTGTGACGGGCTTTCGTAAAGAAAAATTTTTAGTTGCCACAATAGCTTAATTTAATTTGTACCCTTTCGATTCTATCAACAATTCTGCAACGTAAAATAAAAGCGATGAAAGATTTTTTGATTCCTAAAGTTTTGAACATCAATTCCTTGTTCCTCTTTAATTAGTGATCCCATTTCTATTTGAAAAATTTATATAGCTTTATTTGTGTACCAAAAGTTTAGGAAATAATATATCCTAATGAACTATTAATTAAAGATATATTCAATATTTTTTTAATTCTTGCGTATTCTTAAAAAATAATAAAGAACAGAGCTTTTATTATATATAGTTGAAAATAGAAGAGAATCGAATAGAATATAAAACTATTATATTAGCACAGAAAAGATAATCATTTACAAGTACGCTAGAGCAGATACTTACAAATGATTATTCTTTTTCAGCTGCTTCTCTTTTCTTTTCTGTAATTTCTCAATTCGAAATAAGTAAAAGAAATTTCCCATAGTGACATTCTTTAAAATTCTCCAATATTTATAATTTATGTGTTCCAAAAGATTAGGAAATAATATGCCCAAATGGGCTATTAATTAAAGATATTTTTAATTTTTTTTAATTCTTGTGGATTCTTAATGAATATAGCCTTTAATATATTTAGTAGAGAATAGAATACAGAATTATTATACTAGCACATAAAGGATAATAATTTACAAGTACACTTGAGCAGATATTTGCAAATGATAATCATTTTTCATCTGTTTTTCTTTTCTCTTCCGTAACCTCTCAATTTGAAATAAAGAAATTTCAAACTGTGACATTCTTTAAAATTCTTCAATATTTATAATTTAACTAAAATGTCGCCACGTTATAGAGATAAACGAGAGATATGACAAGCCAGACGTATTGTTTTAGGTATGGTCATATAACGAAGACAATGTCGGCAAGTAACGAATTTTTCACACATACACATCAAATCTCTGTGCCTCTCCAATTTTAATATTTGTAAATAAAAATAATTCAAATGGTTATAAATGCACTAGAATCTTTTAATAAATATTTAAAACGATATATTTATGCTGTCACCTTAAATTTCGGTACTTTTTATACGTTTTTTTCATCCGATATTTATTTTGTTCTTAGCACTTCATCAAAGAAAACGTTTAGTAAAAAAAATGATAGACCTTATTTTGTTTATTGTATATTGGGAGTAAACTTAACAGGGATGAATCGATATATTTCGTGAGTAGTTCTGGCAATTGTTCAGACAAGAGAAGACATCATTATTTTGATGTCAGGAATTCCCCACCTTTTTTCGTAAAGTAAAACGAACATTTCCCTTTCTGTAAGTGAAATAGATCACTTCTAGATTGTAGATTCTGAAAGCCTGAAATTGCTACCTTTTATAATGAAATATGGGGTAGCACTTTGAAATAAGAATAAAATCTGTTTTAAAGTTTTTACTTAACTTGACCTGCTTCACTTTTGTATGGCTAGTATTTTGTGCTGCTATTTTCACTTCTTCCTCCTGTACTGATGGTTAGAGATTTTGATAGTTATTGGAAATCAATAGCAAAAGTACATTTTAGAAATCTTAGAGCTTTTAATTAAAAAAATAATATATTAATTTTAGTTAAAAGGAGATTAGACAGACATGGCGTCATCTAGTATTCATTTTGAGAAATATTAATTTTTTAGATTCCATGATGTTAATTATCATGATTTCTGAAATATATTAAAAATTGAAAAGCAAAAGGCAAAAATAAAATCTTTTGGTTGATTAATACTTTAATTTTAAGCATATTTTTATTAGTGAATATATTTTTTTTCTGAAAATCTACCAATAATATAACGAAATTAAGATATGATGAAAACACGAAGAAAAAATTTCAGATATTTATTAAAATTTAAAATAAATTATGAATGTGATTAAAATTCAAGCTTACTTAAGGCATTTTTATAAGTACCTTAATATTTTATTGCTTTGTTTTGACTTTCGTGTTTTTCGTAAAATATGTTTTTCCTTTTTATTACACTGATAAAGTGGCTTTATAAAATTTATTATTTGATAGATAATTTAATACATAAGTAATTTTTATTTAATGTTGGACAAATCGTAGTGAGAAAGGTGTTTTTATACATTAGAAGTCTTTGCAATATTCAAGAAGGTTTGAGATTAAACTTTCTGATTTATTGGAGTGGCGAGTTCTTCATGTTGAAATTTCGGCTGTGTCTTCACTGGTTAGTAAGTTCATAACATAATTCTACGAACGATTCCTCATGTACACAAACCATCCGAACTCTAAACTTGTTGAAGAGTAAGTGTCCTCTCGGTGGAGTAAATGGAAATTTAGAAAAGGGATGATAACTGATGTGTCATGTCATATGAAAATGTTTCAAAATTATAAGATCTATCTCAAACTATATCTTATTATAGCTTCAAAATTCACGTGGAAATCCCAGTTATGTCTGCTCTAGTTAGAAGGTTCATGACATAATTCTACAAAATATTCCCCAATATCACACAAACCATCCGAAAACTAGATCTGTAGAAGAGTGAGCGTCCTCTCAGTGGAGTAAATGGAAATTCAGAGAAGAGATGCTACCTTAGGTGTCATGTCATATGGCAATGTTTCAAAATTATGAGACCTATCTCAAGCTATATCTCATTATAGCTTCAAAATTTATGTTGAAATCCCGTTATGTCTCCTCAAATTAGCAGGTTCATGGAATAATTCTACGAAAGATTCTCCATCTGCACAGACCATTAGAACAATAAATTAATAAAAGAGTAAGTGGAGTAAATAGAAATTCAGTGAAGTAAATGGAATGCTCTCGGTGGAGTAAATGGAAATTCAGTGAAGTAAATGGGATGCTTTCGGTGGAGTAAATGGAAATTCAGTGAAATAAATGGAATGCTCTCAGTGGAGTAAATGGAAATTAAGAGAAGAGATGCTACCTGAAGTGTCACGTCATCTGGCAATGTTTCGAAATTATGAGACCTAACCGTTATTTATACCTCATTATAGCTTCAAAATTTGGCCTTAATACAAGCCCTGCTAATTAATACTTCTTTGTTTTGGTAATGTTTTAAAGACCAAAAAGACTGAGTTTTTGATAAACATTGCATAATAAATTGTAAATAAAAAAATTTAATTTAATTTATTTAGTTTAAAATAGTTTTATTTAGCCATCTTAAGGAATTTTTAACAATTTTAACAAGTCTTACAGCTAAAAAAAATAACATTTATCAGACTGGTAATGACATTTTCTCCTGAAAATTCATTAAATGAGATATTTTTCAAGCAAAATTTAAGAATCTAAAGCATTACTCAAAAAGGATTTAGGTATAAATGAGCAAATATAATATACTAAAATAATTTCAGGCCTTTTGTTGAGAGCGCACGCATATTTGAAATAACTTCAAATAAATTTTAAAATGCATATAAAAATACACTATACATTTCACGTTCATAATCAAGAGAAATTAGGGTTATTTATTTCTGTAATACATTTTAATGACGGTGTTATAGGATTACTGAATGTCCTTAAGGTTTGAAGTGTGTCCTAGTGCAAATGCAGTCGCAGCATTTGCTGAATTTGAAAGACAGAATAAATGAATCTAGGCGCCATTCATTGTTGAATGCAAAAATTGCTAGAAAAAAGAGAAAATTATTAAAAGATGAGGAGAAAGAAGGTATAATTTATAAATGTCGTTAATTTTAAGTATTTAAACACATAATTTATCATTAAAGCATGTTACTGTATGTTTGAAATACCTTTTTATCAAAATTGATTTTTACTAATTTATTGCTCACCTAAAATCAAATAAGTCAAAATATAATAATCATATTACTATAAAATTTGGTGAACTTTGTCTTTATACTATTTTTAAGGGAATGTACTAAAAGAATTTAGATTGAGGGAATATTTTTTTAAATTTATTAACATCCTATTATTTGAAGAATTATGTCATAAATTTACTAAAAAATTTCAAAAAAAATTTAAATTATTATTATAACCATACAATTGTTGTTCATTCCCTAGAGAAAACTATGTAGTTTATTTTGGTATAAGTTTAATTAGGATGATAGAAATAGTTTTTGGTGTAGCCAATTTGAAGTTTTTAAAGAATTTGCTTAAATTTACGCTATTAAATGCCAATTTTCAAAAAGGTTTAACGTTTATTTCAAATATCGACTTCCTTTTACTAATTTTGAATTGTCTCAAACTCAGAATCATAGTTAAAGTATTCTACACAATGTTTTTCTAAAAAAGTGCTCCGAAAGCATTCGGATACCTTAACTTAGAATAGTCATAATCTTTATATATTTAAATTCTTATTGATTCAATCGAAGAAAATCAAAACTTTTAATATTTCGGAATAAACGGGACAAGGTGACCGGGTAAGTTGTTGACCTTGTCAACATCCTAACACTTGGATAGAATGTTGCCAAAACTACTCATGACAACTATGAAGGATACTAGGATGGGAAATTAAGGTTTAATTTTGATAATAAAATAAATTGTTATTTTGAGATAAGTTAATTTATTATGAGTTAGAGTTTTAAATATAATAACTCTTTTATTATATGCTATTAAGAAAGTACTTAACTATATTTAATTAATAAGTGTACCAGCCTATATCCTCTAAAAATAAAAATGAATTCAATTTTTTTTTCAGGATTGTCATTTTCCCCTAATACTTAAGCAATGTGATACTTTTGTATTATCTTTTCAAAACAGTAAAATAAGATTATTTATATAAAAATAAATATTTATGAAAATAATTGTAATGGAGGAAAAGTTTCATTCTAAGTCGATATGTAAAAAATAATAATTTTACTTCAAGAATTGGATTTATTAAAAATGATAAACTGTCAACAGCATCATCTTCTCTTGACCGTCCCGTTTCGATGTTTACAACTGAGGGAATAAGTATAGTATTATTGAAATAAAGATTTATATTATTGATAGCGAATTTTCAAACCAAATTTCATTTTAACAAAAAACATGTCTACTTTGTAATATCATTATCACTCATATTTTACTCTCATCTGTACCTTTCAATTTCAAGATACAATTCTACCGACCGTCGACCCCTTACCCGTCGAATCGTCGGGTAAGGGGCTAATTGAACGTTAAATCTGTCATGGCCAAACGTTTTCCCGTAGGTGGGGTGGGGTGGGGAGAAGGGGTTCCAGCTCAGGTGTCATCCTCATCATCTGACAATAGTTCAATATTACTAGTCCGTCCCAAATAGTTTTAGAGTTGCTTTACAACGGGACGTTAATATAATTAAATTATACTAATATGTACCTTTGATTATGCTAATAAATCATGCCTAATGGTTGTGCATGTGAAACTTAATGGAGCTTTGGTTATATTGACAAGAAATTTATGTTTCAAATAGGTTCCCTTTATAACAGAAGTTTTTTCTACTTTATAGATCTGATCGAATAAATCATGGTAATCCTGCCTGCTGTTGCCGTAAATGTGAAGGGTATTTTTCGCCTGTGAGAAAAAAAGTCCTCCTCGGACCTTTGATCTGCAAGTTGTCGATCACGCGGTCGGTCCTTTTTGTCTACCGGAATGCTCTGAACCCTCCCGATCCGGCAAGTCATTGACGGACATTAACAACATTGTATCAGTTTACGTTACACTCTAACCCTTTCCCTGGAAAGGGGATTGTTGCGATTTCTAAAATTCTGGGCTCAATATCTGACAGTCTCAATATCCGACATTGTCTGGAGCTCCCTTTTACCCATTCTTGGCTTGGTCCCGCCCATTGCTTGTTCCTTTAATTACTCGTACTAAAGGGAAAAGATGGAGAGGCTTTCTGACTCCGACATGATTGATCATTTAGCAGAAGAAGGCTTCCTCGCCGCTCGCGACACAACAAAGCATTCCTCCTCCCGAGAAGGAATTTGCATATTAAGCCTGCCTTGTCTGTTAGCGGTTTCGCAAGAATTCACCGCAAATTCGTAAAGAAGGTATTTTTAAGAGCCCTTCATGGATTGAGATTAAATCTTGGCCCTTGCCTTGTTATTACACGGATCATTTATAATTTAATAAGATTTTAAATATGAAAATTGGGTTGCATCTTTGCCGGATTTCTTCATTATGCGCTTTATTTATCTTTACTTCTTTTTTTTTTCATTCCCTGTAAACAAGAGAAATATATCGAAGTGATGAAATTATTTTATAAAGGAATGAGTTATGCTTTTTGTAATAATGTCATCGAGGAGAAAGGAAACAACGAGAAAAAGATGTTACGCATGTTAAATTTGATTAATTTTATTGAATACAATCCGCCGCATATTCAAGGCTGTTTGAATAACCGTCAATCGGAAATTTAATGCATATTTAAATCGCCTGTTTTGGGATTCTCGTAAAAGAAATGAAATTATTCATTTTTTTATTGGAGGGATACAAGATGAAATGTATTATTAGAAAATATTCGAAAATGTCAGAAAAAGTAATTATGTACGATATCAATTAAGATGACAATGTTTTAATATTTAAAATAAATTAATTTCTAAATAAAAAAGAAAATTTACATTAAAACGGCTTATTAAGTTTCATTTTTTTATGTGTGCGAAGCACAGTGGATTTGGTTTCAACGTTTAATTTGAAGTTATATTTTTCAAAAATCTGGCACAGTTTTATCTTAGACAATAAATAGATTTTAAAAATTCATAGATGAACTATTTTCTTTCTTTTTAATCATAATCAATCTTCCATAATATTTTAAGGCAAACGGAATTCGAATAACATAAGAATCAAAATTTAATTTCATGAAAAGTTTATTGATCCTTTTATTTGAGACGTTTTAATATTTATAAAGGAGGAGTAAAGATTATTTTACCACTCAAAATAGGATAAGCAAATTGAGATCGTTAGGTAAATATTTCATCACTTGTAATGACCTGGAATATAATTCAAGTCTAATGAATCGTAATTTTTACCCGCCTGTATTTTATATAAATCTAAAAATTAATTAAACGCATATCAAAATTTTGTGAGAATAATATATAGAAATAAATAGTAAATTAAATTAAAATATCTTTGCTTAAAATATTTAAAAAAATATATTTTGGGTATCCAATATGGATTTGAACTCTTTACATATACACTTATTGTTTCTCACTATAATACAAGCATAAGCTAATCGTAATAGTTATCAGTGTAGTTGAATAATATAATCATGGTTGTAACTTATCTGTGAATCGCTTTAAGAGTTTCAAACTATTTTTATTTATCTATTCGGTTTGTATATTTAGTTAGCAATATTTATCATTTAGAACCATTTTTTATGTTATCTTGATTTTGATAATGTGAGTGAAATGCACTGACTTCATATCATGTGATTATTGAACTTATCATTGATGAGTATCTTTACATAAAGTTTTTTGCTGTTGTTGTTTCTAATGGCACTTGTCGTGGTCAAGTTCGCTCACGCTGTCGACGATTTTAAGGCGAGGTTGCGCTTCTTGTTTTGAGTAGCGACAACTAGGGCCAAGATTACGTCTTAGTTACTCACGCATATATACGCATGCAAAGCCCATTTTTATGAGGGAAGGGTACATTCACAGAACTCACAGATAGAACAGATGAAGAGCAACCATTCTCGAATCAGGACTCGAACCCAGGACACCCATACATACCCAGGACAGCTACCTCAGTGTCAGGACTTCGGCACATAAAGTTTTAATGTACTTAACTTTAAAGCAAATTAACAAGACATATTCAAAAACAACATGCCGCTCCTAAATTAGATTTTAAAAAAATGAGGCCTAAGAATAATTTAAATATATGATGCCAATAAATTATTCAGTGGCGTAACGAGGATAAATGCCGCCCAGGATATAATACGATTTTGTGTACTCATTGAATTTTCAAGTATAAATGATATTAGGAGTATCATATTATTTTTTCACTTCTTTAACACAATTATCTTTAAAATGGTGAGTGCACTAATATTTTCTCTCCATGGCACTCATAAAATTAGTAATCGGAGCATAACCTCCTCTCCCTTCTCTCATCACGCCACTGAAATTATTTATTGGGTTAAAGATGTTGTAAAAAATAAAAAGCATCTTGATACTATATTAATAGATTATTTTGAAGAAAGGCATTCCTTTCATATATATATATATATATATATATATATATATATATATATATATATATATATATCCTATTGTGCAAGCAACCAATGGCATTCATATCATAGCAAGCGAGGGATAGAATTATGTCATGACGCTGTAATCTATTAAATACTATTTTTAAAATTTCCGAATAAAACCAAAAGGAATTTTTTCCTACTGTATAGAGACTATTTTTTAGCAATTTAGATCCCACTACAAATTAACAGACATCTGAATTTATCGCTTATTTGTTTAGGAATTTGAAGATTTTTATTAATTTTCTTTCAGAATCATTATTTTTAAAATGCGGATAAAAAATTGAGAACACTTTTTACAAATATATAAAAGCTATTTTTACAGCATGAGTATTGAGATATAAGTGAAATCGTATAATCATTCTGTTCACTATTCCGATATAGTGTTATGCTAACGCTTTATCATGTTTGTACCACCAATATTCTTCTTATTAAGAAAAGTTTAAACAATTGGATCATGATATTTCTGTTTAGAATAAAGTGATGATTTTTTATTGGCTTTGTAAACAGATAAAGAAGAGAATCACCCAAATTTTGGAAAACCTATGTCAAAGTTAAGAAAGTAAGCCAGGGATATAAAGGACTGAAACGTATAGAAATTCCAATCTGATTAAAACATCGATATTTGTGATACTTATTAATGCTAAAATAGTCTTAAAAATTACTAGAAATGGCCCATTTAAAAGTAAAAATAGCATCAATATTTTAACAAAAAAAAGAGACTAAGTTAAAAATGGCGTAATTGGTTTAATAATATGTAAGAAGCCCTCTTGATCACAACATTTGGCAATCAGCACAGTAATTCCTCATCCCTTGAGTTTTGTTTAGTTATATTAGCAGCTCGTTGTAAAGCAACACCAGGGATATTTTGGGACGTAATTTTGAGCCACGGTCAGATGACGAGAACAACACCTGAGCTGGGACCCCCACGCCACACCACACCAGCGCGTCTCCATCCTTCGAACTGTAATCAGAGGAAACAATCAAGGCAGCACCAACATCATTCTTCAACTTTTCAAATCACCAATATAATCATAGTTTTCTGCTTATTCTCGGATTCGAAAACCCTTCGCGCTTTTGCGCTTATGTTAGGATGTGTTAATTTAATCAAAATGGGGGGGGAGGTGGGACTGTTTACATCTAATAAAAAGGTGAACTCAGATTATCTACAAATTTCTGAGTTGTAAAAACTTCGAATAACTTACAACGTTATAAATTCACACCAAAACACTTTATAGCAATTTTTATTTATTCTAAGAGGCTTAAGCATTAAATTGTGATAAATAAATGAAAGGTTCTGTTCTTAAAGTGGGGTAATTCGCCATTTTTACAGAACAATAATTTTTATGTTAAAATACTTTTTTTATTAACTATATTAATAACATTTCAAGATTAACAATAGCGAATAATCTCCAGAACACATTTGATTATATTATATAAAATATTCTTGGGGTTCTTGAGTTCAAATAAAATAGTAGATCATAAACAACACAACATTCACTTAACAAAGTGAACGAAAAACTATGAAGGAAAAGAAATGAAAATCAAAGAATTTCACAAATTTGCTCATCCTTTCGTATCAAGAACTGCAAACTTAGTAAGAAAAAATTGAGATTCTGAATCGAACGGTACTTCTTCACATTCGAAGTTCTTTGAGAAAATCTGAATGACAGGACCGCCGTGATAGTTGTTAAGGTTGAATTCCTAAGGGCCATCACAGGCAACGGTACAATCTGTCATATAAGAAGTACGTCCCATCACTGATAGGGGATAGCCACCAGAGCGGCGAGAACCAACCACAATTCCAGAAGTTTCTCCTCCTCATTTCTGAAGAACAACCCCCACTCCACCCGTTAGGAATACAACAACAATATAAGAGAAGTAAGCAACTAGATTTAAAGTACAGGCAATTCTTATACAAAGTAGATAGAAAGAGAATTAAAATATTGACATCTAGAAAATTTTCAATTCCAAACATCCATGAAAAAAAGATATCAGGATCTGAAAATCCCGGATTTGAGACCCATTGTCTCTAAAATACCTTTTGTACATGACCCTGATGAAAAATTTTAAATGTTACTCCTTAATGCAAATTAAATATGGAAATATATAGCTATGGGATATATGTTCTCCTGTAACTTGGAAGAACTTCTTTCGCTCATTATAAATTGCTTAATGTCGAATAAACTATTACCAGTAATGTTTAATGTGATCTACTTGCTACAATTGACATCAGCCATTGTAGAAAAACATTGTCTCATTTTCGCTCAACAGGGTCGTTTCAGAAAAATTTAATATATAAAATCGATTAACAAGAAATATCTTATTCTTCACTATGAAAATGATTGACCGTATATTGTCAGAGGCACTCCAGAAAGAAAAAAAAAACTTCGGTTAGAGGGCCTCCTTTCCTTAAATTTGATAGTCACATTTTCAGAATCTTAAAGCAATGTTTTCCTAGAAAACAAAACTTTCTCCTTAAAAAATATTTTATAAGCTAACTTTTTCCCAGGATTTTTAAAATCTCAAAAATTAATAATTAAAATTGAAAAATCATAAAAACCTGCGGCAACTTTATAGTTGGATATATCGTAGTAAATTTAAATCTTAGAATAAATTGATAGCAAATTTTTCATCTTGAACTTTATTCATGGTTATTCACATTAAGTATTTAGATATTTTATATTTTCTAAACAAATTAAATAGAATTAAAAACCATACTGGTCATCTGAGAACTCAGAAATTTTTATTCGGTGTGAGTTTTTTAATTCTTTAATTTAAAATTAAAATTTAATTTTTTAAATTCTTTTTTAATTCTTTTTTTAATTATTTAATTTTAAAAAATAAATAAAACAAAAGTGAACTTCGGTATAGAGTATTTTGATCTGAGGATACTAGAGTTGTTCTTAATATTCGATAATTTTATCTTGCTTCATTATTCTTCTTGAATCATTTGTTTCATATAAAATGATTATTTTCAAAACATTTTAAATTTTAATCGGCGTATTAACTTTTATGGATAAATACTGAAAAATAAGTAGTTCATGAATTAAGAAAAACTTTGTTTTAGTAGAATATAATGTAATGAGTAAAGTTTGAGTAAGAAATAAAGTCATGTTATCGAAGTATTCCAACTTTGTTTTTTGTAATTATAAATTATTAAGATCGAAAAATAATAAATTTAGGTTAGGATGATAATATTTATCAGTTATTTTTTAAAAATCCCAAATAAAGATTTTTATTTCTTATTTTATGTTAAAATCATGTTTCATTAAAATTAAAATTTAAACACTTTTCTCCAATGTCAAAAAAACTATAAGAAAATTTTTGTATGTACATAGCTGTAAGTGATGTCGTCAATTATATTTTTGGGGACATGAATTATTAAACACATATTTCTCTGGAAAATAATTTCAATCAATAAAGATGAGATATTTATGAATTATTGTAAAGAAACTTTAGATAAAGTACTTTTTATAACTTATTTTAGATTAAAAGATTATGTTAGTAAAATTATGATATACTCACTTACATGCATAAAAAAACACTAAAAATATCAATAAAAATTATTTATAATTATTAAATCAATATTAGTATTTTTATATAATTCATTCATATTTAAAGAAACATTTTATATCCGAAAAATGTATCCTGGCCCATCATTTTTCTTATCGTATTGATTTTATATTAGCAGGATAGAAACTTACAATTCATATAATGCTTTTAATTGTATATTATTTTTGTTTAAAAAAGGGCTTTAATTTCTCTACAAAATTCCTCATCTTTATTTTTTATAGTTTTTTTTTTTTTTTTTTCGCATTTAAGTAAGCATGGATTTTTCTTAAGAGAAATCAAACATTAATATTTCAACTTATTTTGAGAATTAATTAATTTGCACAATAAAGTCTCACTTCTCCACTATTAAACATCATTGAAAAGAATTGCAATAATTTTCTCAGTTATCGATAACATTTATCATTCATATAATTTTTCCCATTTCTGCAAAATTAAACGAAAAAAAAAAAATCTTTCTACTGTGCTTATTTTCTACCCGATGAAAGAATTGTTCTTCTTTCAATCAATAGGTGGCACTACCATCATTAAAATGATTCCAATGCTCTGAAGTTTCGAATAAAAAAAATTTATGTTCATCAATTACAATTGATTAATCAGTTTATATTCTGTGCGTTAAAAATTAATTTATATGCTGAATTAAATGCTAAAATGATTGATTATAAAAAGAATAAAAGCGTCATTGTAAAGATTAATGAGAAAATTAATACAAAAAAAACTATGTCATACATAATAATCGTGTTTAGTTCAAAATACAATAAAGATGGGGTCTAGGTGAGCAAGTAATCCCCCCTCCTCCCGTTTTAATAAGTTCTAATTCCGATTCGGCGATGAAAAAAAAAACCATTTTAAACTTTCCACCGTACAAAAATCAAAAACAAGATCGTTCCTGTTTGAGTATCAACCTTGAGAAATATTTTAAAACATTTTATGGTTGATCATATTTGGTAAATACAATGAATTGAAATCATTTGAATGATGGAGATTTATTACTTTGTCAGATTCAATAAAATTGAAACCTGCTCATCTCTAATTCAATGTATTTCAATTGCTTTTTTCTCTCGAAGTAATTTCAACTTAATAATGCATGTATCTGCATTTGCACATTTATTGTTATATTATTTTACAAACAAGAAATAACCATTTAAAGTTTAAAGCATGCGTTTCGTAAACCATTCAATCATCTTTCTAGAATATTTTTTTTCAGCTGGAAATACCCATGTTTTTGAAATGATATAATTGAATTTTTTAAAAAAATAATTGAAAGTAATGGCACATCTTTTTTTCTATCTAATATATACCCTGTTTTGAAATTAAATTAGAAAGTGCGAAAACAACTTCTGTTTTGCCAAATTTTTAAATAGAAATAATCCGTATATTTTAATAGAATAATCCGTTTAAATATCTAATTATAAAATAGATATTCAAAGGCTTAATTACAAATTTTGCAATGCAAAAATGCTCTAATCAAGATGATATTCTTAGAGGGGAGGGAGATTGAGGAGTATCTTGGAACACGTGGTAGCAATGGCAAACAGTATATCACTTCACAATAACACATTTTTTTAACCTTTATCTACTGAATTACATTACCATCAATTTTCCAACTTCATTTTTGCACCAGTAGTTAAGTTTCTTTACAGAATAATCCCAGAAAACCCAAGAGAAAAAATTTAATTAATAGAAATATCTTAATTAATTTAATTATTAATTAAATATTTTTCATTCCAACTTTTAGCCAATATTAACTTGCTATTTGGGTTACATTGTTCGTGTTTTTTAGAATATCATCGGCAAAAATTGTCATATTACAAAAATATAATCCACATTTAAATGGTATTTATAAGTACCGTCAGTAAATAAAGGGTTAAAATAAATAATTATTTTATCTAACTCCTGAAATCATGAAACAATAAAATAATAATTATGAAACAATGTATATTTTGCAGATATTTTTTATTTCATTTTTTGCCTATTAACAAAATGATCTGTTTGTTAAAACCATAAATATAGTAAAATTCCTAAAGAATATTTTTAAAAATTAATATTTCAAAAAAAATTAGTGAAATATTAATTTTTAAAAATTAATATTTCATTATTATATAGTTTCAAATTATTTTGAAATTAAGTAACTCCTACATAAACTATAACATAAACAAATATTAAAGAAAACAGCAGGAGTTAGAAATAAACAACGACGAAGCATGATCCTATTACATTCCTAGATATCTTAGACTTCAAAAGTTTGATGGAATAAGGATTGTAAAGAAATTTAATTTACAAAATTATGTTTAATGCGAATTTTCATGAATAATCTAAATATATGTATGTGCATATGCAATATTTTTATCATACACACTCGAGTTATTATTTGGTATAATTCTTGGAATGTATGATTTATGTTGAAGAAAATTAATAGAGTTCTACATCGACAATTAAAATGGGACTTTGAGCTATATATCTCTAAAACTAACGGGCATATTCAAAAAAACATTCTCGTCGTCTGACAGTGGTTCAATATTACGAGATCTTTTCCAAAATGGCCCTAGTGTTGCTTTAAAATGGGGAGATAATATAACTAATCTAAACTAAACTAAATCATAAAAACACTATACAAATCAGAGTAAGAAATTTTTTTGAGCTATTTGAATGTTATTATCAAAAAGAGACAGATCTAATTTGTTTCAAGCTTGAGAGGCTGATACTCAATTCAACAAACAAAACTAAAAGTTCGTGTTATAATTAAAAAAACATTGTTTTTAATGTTTTCATTAAATTCATTAAAAAAATTGATAAATTTTCTCTAACTCATCATTCTAGTATTTGAATCAGAATTTTGAATAAAATTGCCATGTTTAAAAAAAATCGTAAATTTTCTACGAGAAATAAATTTAATTTTTTCCTGATTTATATATGAATCCGTAAAAGCAATAAACCGATTATTACATACTGATTTTACTTATGTTTTAATAATTTTTCATCTGGGATTTAACAATTTTATGTAGTTTGTAAGGGAGTTTTCTATAGTTTTGGGATATAACACTGTAGACTTGGGTGGATTATTCCTGATAAACTTGCGTACTTACATTTTAATAACTTTAAAGTTTGTAAAAGTTTCTTCAAC
>JAOUZG010020818.1:3229851-3265298 GCA_026289955.1 Argiope argentata
GTACTTACATTTTAATAACTTTAAAGTTTGTAAAAGTTTCTTCTACAATTTTGGAATATGTAACAATAGACTTGAGTAGATTTTTAATAACACATCCCACAAAAAATTAACTTCCAGTTCTATTTTACATAAAAAAATACAATAATAAACAATTTTAAAGCTTTCTTTCCTAGAAATATATTTCTTGTTCAATGTTGGGTCATAGCAAATGTTTGGGGGGGGGGGGGCAGAAAAGAGAGTTTTCAAATTCAGTTTCTATTAATTGTTAGAGCCGGCTTGCTGGCACAGAGGTAGCGCGTCTGCCTCGTGCTCTGGAGGTCCCGGGTTCGTGTCCCAGTTCGGGCATGGTTGTTCCTTTGTGTGCTATCTGTGAGAGGTGTGAATGTGCCCCCCTGTAAAAAGGGGCTGTGCAAGCGTATGTGTGTGTGTTTCATCTTCATATGAGCAAGAAGTCAGACTTTTGCCCTCGGGTGCTCAGGGGTTCATACCCTCAGAAGCTACTGCACCCCTCTTTCCGCGGTAAAAAGCGGACACGACATCATCATCACCATCATTAATTGTTAGAAATACTTTCAAATTCAAAAGGTAGCCAAAGCCTTCTGTATTGTTATTCCCTCCTCCTCCCCTAACCGCAAACTCATTTTAAATATATGTAGAATGTCAAACATAGATATGAGCATGTGTTGCAACATATTGTTGAATTTCAGCTTTTTGTTTGCTTGTTTTGTGTTGTGGCTACACCGTTAAATATTCTTAAAACAAAAATCCTATATCAAGATGTATGGTGATCAAGCAACTATATTATATTATCACTATAATCTCAAAACAAAATAACATTTTCTTGTTAGATAAGAGAAAGAAGTGTGGAAGGGGTTTCATACATACATTTTTTGAATTCTGGAAAATAAAACTATAAGGTATCCGAAAGGAAAATTAGAAATTACTCATTTTCCAAAAAAGGCAAAAGTATGGCGGAGTTTCATTTTCTTTCTCGAGAATTAAGTTCAAACATATATACACCTCTGGTATCAATATAGCACAAAAACCGCGAATTTTTTGTGATAAATAAAAAGATTAATCGGCATAAACGAAACGCCAATTAAAATTATCTTTTCAAATCATGTCGTTATCTAAAAAAAATTTATAATAATGAGCAACCACTACTCAATAGTAGCAAGATTAGCACGTCAAGTTCAGATTAGGACGTCAAATTCACTTAACTCGAAATGATCGCGTTGATGTTTGTCTTTTCCTCCATTCGATGCTAGATGAATTTGATAAAAACGGACATCAGGATTTCCTGCCTTGTTTAAATTGATGGAGTTATGTTTTTCAGCAACAAAATTATTAAATAATTTAAGCGTTCCTGGATTAAGGCAACATTTTCACACTTTACATCTAAAAAGTTAAAGTTTATTACTATCGCAATGAGTATTTTTAATTACTATTTTATATTGGATCATATGATTTTTGAAATATGATTTAGATCAGTATACTGGAGATCAGGATTTTTGTTACTTAAAAGCATAAAAGAATGCAATTTTTTAATGTTTTTTTTTTGTAATTTAAAACAAGCTGTAGTTTTTAGCTATATGAAGAATGATGTGATTTTTTTAAATATTTTAATTTAAATTTTTTTACTATCATGTCAGAGCATGGTGTTGTTTTTGGGATGAGGTTTTGGCGGCAACAAAAATCCGTAGGCGAAAAATAAAAATTTTACTATCTACACGAGTATCTCAAAAAATCAGCTTTTAACAACGAATTGCCATCGCATTTACAAAAGCTCAGATTTAAAAAAATAAGTTAATTACTACAGCAAATAAAACCTAGAAAAATTTAATTTTGATCATGAGATTATATGAAATGAAATAAATAGAAAATGTGATATTTTTCTGAACAATAAATGAGAGACAATTTTTTTTGATCATTTGCAATACTAAAGTGACTCATTCAACGAAACAATTAAAGGGAATGAAAATATAATTAAACTTGCACGAGCACGTGGTGCTTGGCCATTCAAGAAATTATGTTCTGACATGATACATTGAAATATGCATAACATATTTCCTTTTAATCTTTTATTATTTTATTTATTTATTTTTATGACGCTGTATACAGAACTCAAAACAAATTTATCAAATAAATAAAGAACTTGTTCTAGACAAATGTTAAATTGTAGAGAGCTAAGAAAATTTTTGTTTTGAAATCTTAATTATATAAAGATAAATATCGATTCGCTCAAATCATACTCCTCAAAATGGATCAATAATATAATATGTTATTGAAAATTCGTAGTTATCATTTATTAACTGATAATTACAAATAAATTATGGACATTATTATTTATTCGTAATCCTGATGAATTTTAGTAATGAGAATTTCCGTGACACGTGACAATCCTGAATTTTTATTTAGTTACAGAGAAATTTTAAAAAAATATCTAAAATTTTTTTATTTCTTTTTCTATGAAAGAAAGAACTTAAAAATTACAAGTTTTATCTTTGAATATTTAGTTTTGGACTAAATAAATCATTATAAAATATTTAACCGAATTATTTTTTCGAATCTTCTTTGCAGACACAGAAGGCAATTTTGGATTTTATTTACAGATTTCCTAAACTTATTTGGCGATTGTATAAATAACTTTTTTCCTATTTTGTATGTGAAGCACGTTTCTTTTTCTTTTATTTTTTTAAGTAAACCATGTGCTTCTTACTTTTTCTTTCGTAATTTTTGCTGTCTTCATTCCAATTTTTAAATTCCATAAATTCCTTTAATGAATATTGAAGTGAAAGTAAGTACAGCAGAATTCCAATTATCCGAATATTAATTATACGAACCTCTAATTATCCGAATAAATTTTCGATAACATTTCTTGCATTTCCAATGCATATAATATTCATTTATGCATTAAATATTAGTTTTTTTAATGTGAATTTTGCTAAACTTGACTATAACTGATTTTTGCTTCAATTAGTTTCATGAATTAAGTTACAATTTTTCTATAAATTTTATGTTTTTATTTGAATTACCAAGTTTCCTGTTTATCTATTTCTTGATTTATAATAATTTATATTTCTACGTATCCGAATCAGGGAATAAATACCTGTTTAATTTAGATAACCAGAGTTTTACAATAGTAATTTCAAATTCTGGGGGGAAAAGAAGGTTTTTATGAATTTAAATTCGTTTGGGGAAAGGTAAATTTTTATAACCCAATCTGTTCAGCGAAAATGAATAGAAACATACATTACAAAAAAAAAGCATTTTAGAATCTCTTTAAATATTTTAAAAGAAGAGAGCTTAAATATTTCAAACTTGCTAAAGGTTATGTTTTTATTTCCCCGCCTTTGATGATGAAAATTGAAAATTACATTTACAATGATAACAATAACAATAATGAAGAAAAGAGAATGAAATTTGCGATCACAAATTTCAAGTTATCATGAGAGAACGTTATTATTTTTAAGTTGTTGTTTATCTTAATTAATTTAAGTCATTAACAAGTTTGAACAGGTTACAATCCCGAGATTTCTCTATCGTTCTCTATTCTTCTCTCTCTCTCTCTCTTTCTCTCTCTCTCTCTCTCTTTCTCTCTCTCTCTCTCTCTCTCTCTCTCTCTCTCTCTGTGTGTGTGTGTGTGTGTGTGTGTATGTGTGTGTGTTTATGATACTTTTTTAACTCTTTTCCCCACTTTTTCTAGATGACATACAAATTTTTGGAGCTTTATCGGTTTTGAGATGAAGTAGTAACGATTTCATAGTTCTTCAGCCTTTTAAAAACGCATCTGCTGTCAAAAAAACATACGTAATAGTAATGCAGTACTGGTAAAAGAGGTCAACCCTTTAAAAAAGCTTATGATGTCAAATAAACATACATAATAATAATGCAATAGCGGCAAAATCAGGGAAAAAAATATTTTCCCCCCTAAATTTCGAAATCAAAAGCTCCAAACCAAATCAACATCATGTTCTCATATGATAATAATAAAAAAAATAGCATTGCAACCCGAAATGAAAATAATATTAGCAATAATAATAACAAAATAAAGCAAGTAAAAATAAACGGAAACAATGAGTATTCTTATTATTGTAACACGCCTTTCAAAGCGTCATATTATAATTAGTACAAATTTTATCTTTTACGAAAGAACTTTTCTCATAATGAGCATTCATATTCTAATACAGCACTGACATTTTGTAATTAAAACTCTTTTATGAGCAGTGCATGTAGGTAATAATCTTTATTAACATCAAACATTTACATTTGAGGAAGAAGTAATTATTTAAGTGTTTGATTTGAAAACAAATGCTCGCGTTTCGCATTAACAAGTGCTCCATTGATGTCAAACGTCCAAGCATTGAACAAGTAGTTATTCATCATTCTGCAACAACTAATTATTGATTCACTTTTTTATAGCTTCTGGTAGTCAATTGAAACGTTGATTAATGGAGATTAATAAATTTTTCGTATCGATGGATCACGGCTTTTTGTTTTTCCCCTTAATCAATTTTGCGCTTGTCAGGCTAAGGAATTCGAATCAGGCATGTTTCGCATGTTCCTGCCAGAAGTTGATAACGGTGGTTTGTAATCACACGATACCTCCATACGGAGCCCCATAATTATAAATATATCCTCGAAAATTTTTTGAGGGTAAATGGGGTTGGTAACCGAGTCGGACGTTAAATCGTCGTCAGTCATACTGAAATAAACAAAAGCAAAAATAAAGCGACGAAAGCTGAACGAATTGCCGAATGAAAAGACAGACCATTCAGTCCTACGAAAGAGGTGGGGGGAGGGTAAAAAGAATAAAAAAAATGAATAAATTCATCTTCATCAATGCCAAGGTTACCAAACAAGAAACTGGATGGCGTTAGGGTGTTGTGAGTGCAAACTGGAAACTCACTTACTTGTTTTTTCAAGAAAAAAAAATAAAAAGAAAACACAATATGACGAGTCTTATTTGTCTATGACTGACTGACTGACTGCATAACCAGGCTGATGATATCTGATTTTTTTCACGAAAAAAGCTTTGAGAATGAATGATGACGTTGTGACAAAGAGATGATTAAATTTTTAGTCCATTAGGGAAGTAAACTGTGTGTAATAGAAAACTTCAAAGGCATGTATTAAAACCGAAAAGGCAAAACAATAAGTTAAAAAAAAAGAACAAATCTAGTATCACAAAACAGCTGAAGAACTAAAGCATCATAGGGCGGTAATATGGTAATTATAGAGCATCAAAGAAAATAAGGGGTACCAAAACCACATATAAGAACATTTTTTATAATAAAACTGGTAAAAAGTCAAAAAAGGCTGTTATTTCAAAAAGGAAGAAAGATTTTATAGTTTCTCTGACACATGAGAGGTAAATGTTTCACAATAAATGCTATTATTCCACGGAAGTACATCACAAACTTCTTGATGGAAGAGTTAGGGGTACTATTCCGTTAGCCGGGCCAAACGAAAAGTCGCCAAATAATGTAGAATTCCACCAAACTTCTTCACGATAAAGGCTAAACAATACAGAATTCCGTCAAATTTTTTTACGATAAATGCTATTATTCCACAGAAGTACATCACAAACTTCTTGATGGAAGAATTATGGGTACATTTCCGTTAGCCGAGCGAAACGAAAACTCGCCAAATAATGTAGAATTCCGCCAAATTTCTTCACGATAAATGCTATTATTCCACAGAAGTGCATCACAAACTTCTTGATGGAAGAACTTTGGGTACTTTTCTGCTAGCTGGGCCAAGCGAAAAATTGCCAAATAATGTAGAATTCCACCAAACGTTTTTGGCAATTTTTCGTTTGCGCCAGGCTAAAGGAAAAGTACCGAATTTTGCATTCCTGAACAAAGGAATGAACCGAAGATTTGTTGTCCGAAAAGTCTCGGAAAGTCGAAAGCTTTCAATATGGTATGGCGTGAAAATTTGCAGGAGAAGTATATATTCCAATGTTGCTTTTAATAACTGAAAACCAAAATCAAATGGAATCAGTGGACTTCTTAATCAGTTGAAAGCTGTAGGTCAAAGACCAAGTATAGTCGGTTGGCGAAAATTATATTATTATAAAAAACAGTAGTAAATATGAAAAAAAAAGCCATAAAAGTAGCCATAAAGTAGCCATATAAAAAAACTTTCTCCTAACGAAACAGCATAACTTTTAGTGTATTTAAATTAAATTTTATTCCATTCCAATCAATATATCAAGTCTCACGGCGTATTAAAAGCTTAACTTTAACTATGGCTACTTTATATACAAAAAAAACATTATGTTTATTAGTTCTTTGATCAAGAAAATACAATTATCAGTTTTTGTTTGTAACTTTAATGAGGTAGCAAATTTAACAAAAGCTTCCAGTTACAGTTCAAGAATCGTATAAACATTCTGCATGTCCTGTGTTTGCATATGCAAAATCTTATCTGTTGCATCAATACTCACTTTAAAGTAATTTGCAGGATATAGATGTGGTTTATATTGAATATATTGAAATTAACTATGATAATCAACACTAATAAAATTTCCACGGTGTTTTTATGTTATGTAAATAAAATTAATTTTAATAAGTGATGCTCAAAGATTTAAATTATTTAACATAGATAATACCTGATATGTAAATTCAATGCTGTTTAACGATAAAAAATTAATTCGGTAATTATCCTAATTAAAATGACTAATACTTTTTCGAGTTCTCGAGCAGTAATCCTAGGATACAAGGTCATAAGGGTAGTGAGGGAAAAAATGATTTTGAGCCATAAAATACTGTTGAAATTATATCAAAAATGTGAACTAACATTAGCGATAAGGTAGTTTGTGATAAGATATAAAAAATTTCAAAAAAGAAAGTTTGTTTCTATATTCCTACTTTCGAAATAATAATGGTAAAAAATCATTTTATTTCAACAGACAAAACTAACAACTGAATTAAAATGTTAACTTAAAAATTCTTATACGTTTGGAATAAGTAAGGGGAGGAAAATAGAGTAAGAAATGTGCTTCTTCAAATTTATTTTACTATCGTCTATTTTTCCATCATTACTTATTTTAGAAAGCCTAACTTTAGTTATTAATTTCTCTCCTAGATGGCGCCAGAATTTCAAAACAAATTCAATTGTCTGGAAAATATGAGTGGAAGTTTTTGACAAATAAATAGACCTACGCGCGAGCGCACGAACGTCGCTCTCTATACAAAATTCATGCGAGGGGAATTTAGCCGGAACTTACCGGTAATCCGTCAAAGCCCAACCCGTAGAGCCGTCAGAACCGACTGAACCGTTCTTCGCGAGAAAGAAAAATTTTAAATATTCAAAGCCTTATGCTCCAAAGTAATCGAAGACTCCATTTTTCTCATATTGCCAACAGCTTGGAATTTACGCAAACATATACCGCCGATTTTTTGCCAACTTGTTAACTTGCAATCAAACGCGACGGGACCATCGAAAAATTAAACGGGACAGAATTTAGTTCCTTTTTTTTTTAAATTGTTTTTAAGTGTAAATTATTAATGATTATTATGGTATAAAATTTTGCTGATAAGTATGATCCAATAAAAATAGTCAAAATAAATTTAGTAACTTTTTAGCATTATAATTAGTTTCAAAATTGAACAAAAAAATCAAAAGTCAGGGACACAAATTAAATAGTGGATTATAAAAATACAAAGAAGAAGAAACGCTTATTAAGTTAAAAGTTCGTAAATAATGCTCGCAACTGAATGCAAGAAAATGTTAAAAATTCAATTCATAAAATAAAGCAAAAACGCGATGCGTAAATCAGAGGTTCTGGACCTATGAAGACTGAGTATTAATTATGGCATAGGGTTAAAAAATATTTTTAATTGGATACTGACAACAAATGATCAAACTTAAATTAAGAAAAGAAACTTAATGTGTGTGCAAAACTAATAAGCCACCTTTTGAAATAATAGAAATTAAAATAAATAACATAAAGGATAATTTAGTACTAGGGATTTAAAATTCGAATATAGACAGGAAGAGAGACAAATTTAGAAAGAAAAAAGATACTCAGAAGGAAATATGATAAAAACTGGTTTTGAAAAATGTATTTCTAATGTTAAAAAGTATTAAAAAGTTTAAATGACAATAAGAAAGATATTAAGTTAGTATACAATGTACATATTTGTTGAAATAGAAGCTAAGAAGTTTGTTGACTATTGCAATGAAAGTAAATATTGCGTTAATTAAGAAAAAAAGTTTGTGCGAGTGTGTGAGAATATCCTCATTAAATCAATTTTTAAGACAAATTAAAGTAAAGACCTTTAATCATTTTATATTTTATTGCTTCTTTCAGTGCAAAAATGAGAAGAAAAAGGGTTTTTAAAAATTATTACCATATTTCTGATTTATATACTTTTAAAAAATAACTGCAAGTTTCAAAAGCAATTTTAATATCTTTTTAAGGACTTTTACAAGCTCTTGAAATTTTTATTGTTTATTGTAATCTTATCTTCCCAAATAAATAAATTTAAACTTCTTATATCAACTTTAAGAAGAATAAATATAAAATAATTCATTCATTCTTCAGAAATGAGATATCTTTTTTTAAAGCTTTAGAAGTCAAAATTTTTTAAAAAATGTATCTTTAAATATTTTTAAAAGGTAAAACATTGAATGATTAAATTTTAAAATAGATTAACTTGAATAGCTCATACAGTTTAGATCTATTGGAACAAATCCATTTCAACTCAAATGAAATTTTGAATTCTGCCTAATAAAAATTGAAACAAAAAAACCTAATTATCTATGAGGCAATATTTAGTAGTGGTAATTTAAATAAAAAAATATTTTTCAGTACTCATATATAAATGCATAAAATATAAATGTAAATTTATAATTTTTTAGCATTAAATTTATACATTATTATTATTCAGTACTCATATATAAATGCATATATATAGTACTGAATAAAATATTATTCAATACTATATATGGATTTCTTACTCGTCATTAAAAAATGTGAATTAAATTATCTATTTTTTTTCTCGTTTATCTTGCTTTTTATATGTAAAAAAAACAACAAAAATGCTGTGCTTTTTTTAAATTCAAATGTAAGCTATACAAACAGGCATAATTAAGAATGCAATGAGACAGGATAGTAAAATCGAGAGAGAGAAAGTTGTTTTTGATGTTCTTTTTTGAAAAAAAATTTAAGTCGAAACTTTCTTTTAAAAACAAGGAGAATTTTTTTTCTCCCTTGTGTTTTTAGTCAGCAGAAAATAAATCAAGTTCTCGACTATAATTTATCAACTAACCCTTATGACAAGCACTTTCCTTTTCCCACAAATGTTTAACTTTATGCATAATACATCTTAAAAAGATCTAACCTATTAAACAAATAAATAAATATTTATTACTGTAAGTCTTCTCGAATACTAAATTATTCTTTAATTATTAAATAATTATTATTTGTATTTTGGTGTCAAAAAACAAATTTATGATATGTTCTCTTTCAAAATAGCTTTTATATATTTAATTTCACAAAAAAAAATTAAAGTTTTTGAAAGGCTGTCTTGGTAATTTAACTGAAGGATTTGAATCTAAAACCATTAAAATGTAAAAATACCAGTAAAAGTTTTAAAAAAATTCTTTTTATTATTAAAACAAAAAATAGTACTTTGTAATTAATTGTGCACATAAAACAAAAATTCACTAAAATGGAAGAAAACTAAAAGCATTCCTACATTATGTTTAAAAAAATTATAATTACTCGAAAGAATTTCTTCAGAGTCATTATTACTTGTAATGATTATTTCTGATTAACACCACAGAAATAATTTGTAAATGGAATGAAGATGGTATTGAAATTGTCAAATAACATTATTATTATATTAATATAAGGAATCCCTTAACTGCATTATTCTTTTGATATTATATTTATTTCTAGTAAATTACTCTTTGAAAATTTTATAATTACTCGAAAGAATTTCTTCAGAGTCATTATTACTTGTAATGATTATTTCTGATTAGTACCACATAAATAAATTGTAAATGGAATGAAGAGGGTATAGAATTTGACAAATAACATTATTATTGAATTAATATAAAGAATCCCTTAATTGCATCATACTTTTGATATTATATTAATTTCTAGTAAATTACTCTTTGAAGATGTGAATGATTAGTCTACGTTCTTCTTCTTATTATATTTTTATGTAAATTAGAAGTTTCTCTCAATGTTTGTCAAGACTAAAGTGTAAATATAGAAAAATTCGTAATGTATTATTATGACATACATCACATGGGAACGAAAACACAAAAAATGGATATAACTAGCAAATGGTAAAGACAATGCTTAATCTGTATGGAAACATTAAATAAAATTTCCCATTAGGTTGGTTAAAAAAATTGAATTTTATAATTACTCTAAAACTCTATAGATTAGCTGAATCAAAATTTACATCTTTTCTAACTTCGTTGTGGTTATTATATGAACCTAAAGCCCCTAAACACCTCTCACCAAGTTTATTTCGTTTTGAGATGGTCCCTTTTCACCTTTTGTGGCTTTATACCTCGAACAAGGGTTCAAAAGATATTTCTTCTTTAGCACATGATATCAACATGACGAGCAATGACACCAACGTATCACCTGACGCTCTGTCCTTTCTACTCTAGGGACAGTGTAGTCATTGTCGCGCTTAAATAACAAGACTTCATTAATTATTACTCAGGCAGATGTTTTTTGGAGCAACACAAAAACATTGCATCTGAAAGATTTATTTATTCATAGGCACAGGGTTGAATTTTTATGGCAAAATCCACCATGCGACTCAGTTTCAGGGGAAGACTAGGAGTGCTTTATGTTGGCCAATATTTTCAGCAATGGACAAAAAGTTAAGATAAATAAGATTTTTTAGTCAGACCAAGACAACGGTGTCATATTTTAGGAAAAGAACCAATATAATTTTTAATGTCAAATATCTTGATTTTTTTATACGTATACTTTTTTTTTTATAAAGAAGCAAATTGGAAATATATGCATGCATAATTGCTTATCAGAATCAAGAAAAAAAATAGAAAACTGCTTCATTTCTTTCTTATTGCCAAATATTATATATTTTTAAAGACACTTTTTGTAAATTTATGTTTAGGAGCAATGAATAAGAATCACTTTGAGACTGAATAACTATCCCTTTAACAATTAAATTCAAAACTCAAAGTTTCATAGCTGAAATTAATAAATGAAAACTAATACATCTTGAAGAATGTGGCAAACTTCATGATTCTAATTAATATAATAATGTTTCACTTTTATAATTACAATTTTTTATTCTATATTAATATCTTTTAGTAAATATCGGTTTATTCAGTGATTATAGTTATAGTTCATGGCTGCGATAACTATAATTGTTAGATATTGTAATACTATGAGGATTTATCAGGCATTTACTGTATAATTACTGTTATCCAACATTTGAGATTATTGAATCTATCTCAATTTCAGAATGCTGTGACTGGTGACATTTACTGGAAATTAAAACAGAAATGAGTTACGTTTGTAATAGAAACTAAAGCTTCTTTTTTTCCGAATAGCAACATAAAGATATCCATTGTTCGCGATTGTAAAAAATTTATAATAAATGTGAAGTGAAAAATAGTTATATGACTACACATTTTCGAAACTATCTTAAATAATTCCAAAAGAATACGGTAATATAATTTTTAAACTTATACTTACTCACAAAAAATAAAAATACAGCTAGTTTTTCCCGAAAATTAACGAACAATTACATATCTATTTTCATTATAAATTTTATTAATTTATTGACTATTTTTTTAAAGTTTGTGTCCTGTTTTGAAGTTTTATTTTGCGCAAATCTCTTAATTCGAAGCCATTCTTAAATGAAAAGAACTAATCCGACAGGCTTAGAGGCTTTCTGATTTCTCCACCACATCATTCTGAGGATCTTTGTGCCACAAACAGAAAGAAAGTGTTTTTCATTCTGTTTGTGAGCCAAAATCACAAATAGAGTATTTTTTTAAAAATATATCAGTTGAAATTCTCTTCTTATGCATGTATTTCATTCGATTCTCTTATTATGAGGTTTCTAAATCTTTCCAAAGAAGTAAGAAATACATGATTGATTATTTTTTTAAAAAGTTTCAGTCCGGTTTTGCGATTTTATTTTGTACAAATCTCTTAATTCTAAGCCATTCTTAAATGAAGAGAACTAATTCGACAGGCTTAGAGGCCTTCTGATTTTTCCACCACATCATTCTGAGGATCTTTGAGCCACAAACAGGAAGAAAGTGTTTTCATTCTGTTTGTGAATCAAAACCCCAAAAAGAACATTTTTTTTCTCAAAAAAATATCCATTGAAATTCTCCTCTTATCCATGTATTTCAGTCCATTCTCTTGTTATAAGGTTTTTAAATCTTTCCAAGAAGTATGAAAAACATTTGCTTCCAAACTTATCAATTTTTAAATGTGCATGATAAGCTACTTCACAATCTATGATAAGGCAGCCAGCTTTTCATATTTTTAGAAACCACAAAATTATAAAAATTCATTATTAAAACATTTAAGCAATTAAAAATACAGCATTTGGACTATATAATATGATTTAAAGGGTTAAATTTTTCATTAATGTTATTATTTTGATATTGTGATGTGCTAATATTTACCGTTGAAGAGATGGTTCACTTAAGTTCTCATCAAATTTTTCCTCAATATCTAATCTTTAACCATAAAGAAGTGTCTTAATTTTTTATTGTCTAGAAAGAAGTGTTTTAATTCTTTAATTTATTATTAATTACCTCAATTAATTGATAAATCAAACTAATTTTATCTAATAAGATGAACGTATTTCATCATTTAAAACTATCTCTATACCAAAAAAGTATTTTAATAAAATATTATTAGAAGACGTTAAAAATGTAAGAAATTTTACTTGTCCCATTAAACGGCTAAACAATGGAACTCCAACAGCGCATAGAACACAGCATTTTATAAAAGCAATTCAGAATTTTTAAAAATGTTTTTAAACATTTTATTCAAAAGTTTTCCACAAAAATATTTTAAAATCAATTTTATTTGTTATTAATAACGTTTCATTTGTCTAATTTGTCTTCATATGGATGTGTACGCTTTGGATAACACAAATTTTCTTTCAGCTTACTTTCCCAAATACACACAAAAAATGAAA
Organism: Argiope argentata; assembly: GCA_026289955.1. Taxonomy (NCBI): domain Eukaryota; kingdom Metazoa; phylum Arthropoda; class Arachnida; order Araneae; family Araneidae; genus Argiope; species Argiope argentata. The sequence goes on from JAOUZG010020818.1 coordinate 3,243,024, forward strand.
CCTTCTCTTCAAATGTCAGCTTAATTTGTTCTGAAATTATATTAATTATTGAACAAAAAATACTTCATAATTCATAATTAATACTTCATAATTAATAGAACAAAAAATACTTCATATGGTAATTAATTAATAATTCTGATTTTATCTAATAAGCCGAATGTATTTAAACAATTCCATACCAAAAATTTAATAAAATGGTACTAGAAGATGAGTTAAAAATGCAAGAAATGTTATGTGACCCATTAAATTGCTAAACAATGGAATTCCATCTGGGATTACTAAAACATTTATAGCCCTTAGAACAGAGCATTCTAAAAAAATAAACAAAAATAGTTCAGAATTTCTTAATGTTTTTAAAGATTTCAATAAAAAGTTTACTGCATAAATATATAAACTCAATTTAATTTTTATTAATAGCGTTTCATTTGCCTAATTCGTTTTCATTTGTATGAGTGCACTTTGCATACCGCAATTTTTCTTGCAGCCACCCATCCCCCCTCTATCCAAAAAAATTAAGAAACTTTTTTAATGCCAGATTCCTTTGTTGTAGAAGTATATAAATGCTATTCTTTGCAATGAACTAAAAGGTTAAATATCACATATGGATAATTAATCCATAATTCTAATCAATCCATAGCCTTTAGAATCAGCAAAGATTTGTGCTCGATTAATAGATATTAAGCAAGTATTTTTATATATTACAAAATAAAATACCCCCTCCCCAATAGACCTGTCGTCATCACCCCATGGCTTAGTCAACGTAAGTTTCTGGATGCCCTTCTACTCTTCAAACTTCAAATCGAATTATTTTTATTGATTATAATTTCATGTATATATTAGCTGTTTTTATGAAGCAAATATTATGAAAGATTAGAATGAAATCTGCCATGTATATTTCAATGCATCATGTCATAACATAATTTTTTTGAACACCCAAGCACTACGTGCTCGTGCAAGTTAAAGTATATTTTTATTCATTTTAATTGTTTCATTGAATTAGTAACTTCAGCATTGCAAACGATAAAAAAAACTTTTTCTCACATTTTTTTTAAAGATCACATGTCCTATTTATTTCATTTCATATAATCACGTGCTAAAAACAATATTTTTCTGGGTTTTATTTGCTGTAGTAATTAATTTATTTTTTTAAATCAGAGCTTTTGTAAATGCAATGGCAACACTTTAATAAAAGATGATTTTTTTTTGAGATGCTTGTGCAGATAATAATTTTTTTTATACAACGGATTTTGGTTGACGCCAAAAACCTCATCCCAAAAACTACATCATGTTCTGACTTAATAATATGATCAGTGATTATTTTTTTTTCAATTCATTAAAAGTGAAAATGTACTATCTGTAATCACGTGCTCAAAATGACATTTTTCTAGGTTTTATTTGCTGTAGTAGTTAATTTATTTTTAAAAAAATCAGAGCTTTTGTAAGTGCAATGGCAACACGTTACTAAAAGATGATTTTTTTTTATATGCTCGTGGAGATAATAATTTTTTTTTTTTTATTTTTCGACAACGGATTTTGGTTGACTCCAAAAACCTCATCCCAAAAACAACATCACGTTCTGACATGATAATATGATCAGTTAATTTTTTTTTTCAATTCATTAAAAGTGCAAATGTACTATCTGGATTGTTTTTTAATTATCTTCCAACATGGAGAAATAGGCACTCAAATTTACTCAAAAAACTGGATGTAATATTTGGAAGTTCCAATAAAGAATTAACTTCCGGATCTCAAAGAAAATTTATTTTGGTGTAGTCATTTTTTCATAAGGTTAATTCTCAGCTTTTTCCCCCCATCAGGGCTATTTCTTTCAAACTTTCTTTTGAAAAATGACAAGTTGAAAGCGTCAGTTTTTCCCCTCTTTCAACGGGGTGTTATTTTATGTCTCGCTTATTTTCTTTCTTAAAACTTCTTTTTTTATATTTTTTTCCTTCTTTATTGATTAAAATGAGGTAAGCTGGAGAACTTTTTTTAATGCCCTGAAAAAGTCTCCTTTTTTTAATGTCAAAATAGACAAGTTTTAAAAATTATATTTTGACAAGATTTTTTTTCTTTCCTAAATTATTTCGACGGATGGGAACCTTTCCCTTTAGTTTCATTCGTGGTAATTATATAAAAAAGTACGCATTAAGCACGCGAAGAATTACCTAAGCATTAAAAAATGTTTTAGTTTTACTAATATTTATATACACAGAAGATTTTTTTTAATAAACATTTTTTGGGAAAATAGAAGAAAGCTTTGTACTTTACTTTAAACACAAAAATCAAAATGGGACAGTTTAATTTAACTTAATGAGTTTCTAACGTATAAGTTTTAAAAGCCTAAAATTTACTGCAATGAATTAAACTTTGACTCTTCTTTGATTAGAGGCAAATTTTCTGTTTACTTTTTTTTAATCCTTGAATGTTTTCTGAATGTATTAAATTTTACAAAGGGAAAAAATTTGCGCCATTAAATTATATATATCAAATTTTTTATCATAATATTAGGACAGAGAAACATTACAAGAAGAAATATAAATAGTTATTCATTAAAAATTTCCTTTCGAAAGAGTACTTATTCATTTTTTATTAAACACTTTGATTTAAGAGCTTATAAATATTTTGGAAGCTCATTTCTATTCAGGAGCCCAGATGTGGAAGTGAAATTAAAACGAAATGAAAAAAACATCAATAAATCATAAACAAAAAAATCCCTTTTAAATCCTAATTATTCAGCACATATTTATAAAACATTTGAATTCAAGATTATCGTATTAATTTTCTTTTCTAAAGTATTGTTTGTATTAAAAAGCTTTAAAACAAAAATATTAAAAAGCTTAATATTTATATAAAAGTTTGTATTAAAAAGCTTTAAATAAAAAGCACCCCATTTGGAGGTTGGAGGTTACTATTTACTATTAACAAATATATCTTTAATTATTATCATACCTTTAATAAGTGCATAATAAATATTATTAAATATTAAAAATAAAAATAAATTGACTCTAAAAATTCAAGATATTGTTGGGGGGTCCTCTGTTTTCTATAGTTAATTCAATTAGATGCTAATCAGTATATAAGCATAAATTTTTTTAAAAAAATTGACAAGCTTAAGAAATGTAGTACTTTGCGCAAAGTTGATATAGTTACTGCTTTATCGTTATATGAAAATAACATCGTTTGCCAATACATTATGAAATAATTATATTAACAGATGAAATTTACATCTTGGGTTTGGGTCGGAGCTTTATCTATACTCCTGTAATAAATCTCGTCTTAAAAATGAATTCGTTAAAATACATGCCGGTTATATGAATTAAATCCGTTTAATTATATATAACTTAATTATTTATTAATAAAATATTAATATTGATATATTGTTTGTATAAATAACGCCATTAGCATTAGCAACAAACAAATAAATGTTATAGCTACGAACATAACAGAGCTGCACAACATTGTTGCAGCTCTGTTATTTAAAAAATAACAGAGCTGCAACAAAGTTTTAAATAAAAAAAATAAAGCTCTTATTGGTAGTCTTACCTGTCATTTGAAGAAAAAATATTAATATAAGACCAACTTTTTTCTTACAAGGAAGCTCAGTATATAACTTCGTATAATCAATAACCTATTTTAGAAGCATTGCATTCAATGCTACGGAACAAGCAAAACCATATTTCAAATTTTAATCAGCTCCTCTCCAAACAATGCAAGCAAAATAAATGCCATTCGGGATAAAAGAAAAGGCAACACGAAGTGCTTCAGTCATTCGTCAAACATCTCTTCTCCATCAATCTCATGCACCATCTGATCAGGATTCTTACCTAATATGAAACAGTGCAAACATTTGTTAAGCTTTCGCAAAGTCTTTGTCTCACTCAATAAAACGTTTCTAATGCATTTTACGCTTTAAAGTATTCGGTAATTAGGTTTTCTCGGCTTTCACGATCCCTTCTCATAAATTTGCAGCCCTTTGCAGTATCAGTGTTCCCTGACTTTGATGAATTTGTGTGATTCTAGCTGCGCAGGGAAGATCGGTCATTTAAAAGAACGTTATTTTTATTTCGTTAAAGGAAGAAAGTGGTTTTCCATTCGATTATAAATGAAGCAGCGATAAGGCTCGTTATCAATTTAGCGTGATGGCCGATCTTTCAATTCGATCACAATAGTTTGTCATGCAAAACACATTTTTGATGGATATGTGTGTCTCTGAACTCCTTTAAGCTGCTTTAAAAAAGACACGGACGTTTATAATACACTTAAGTGATATCTCTGGCTGATATCAGCATGCTTGTTTCTTCGCGAAAATACATTGATTGAGAAAAATTTGCCCGCGAAGGTTACTTTCGATTATGTTTAAGTGCAGCAAAATTTAGCGGTGTATTTCTTAAATTTATGTTGATATCCGTGTCAATTGTATTTTTAGATTAAAATAATTTTGAGTTATCCCATTTATTTTTTTAAACTTAGTTATTTGACTTTTAAATGGATAATAAACTTTATGGCAATGTCAAATTCGATAGTATCTTATGTCGTTCCTCTTCTTCAGCAATAGCAAGTGAGGTAATAAAAAAGAATCATGGCTCACTTGTTTTAAATAAAGTTATTAAGTATCAGGATACATGTCTTCATCGATAAGTAGTTAATTTGTTTGAAAATAGTCTTTATAAATGTACATTTGGACCGTAAACCATCTAAATCAAAGAAGTCCGATACCCCGTCCCCCCTTTTTTACCGAAGTAATAGTAACTGTAATACTAAGTACATAGAACTTAGAAAATAAAAATAAAATAAAACCTACGTGCCATTTTATATGAGAAAATTAAAATTTTAAATAATTTCAATTTGGTATATTCCGCGGTGGTAAAGTCATATGACATACTAAATGAATGCAATATCTAACAACGAACTGCAAGTTGCCGTGTGCTATGACGTGACACAACGACTTTCTTTTTTCTGCAAGATTCAAAACGGGTTGAAAAACCAAATTCACCCAGTACGATCTTATTTATACCTAGAGAGTTGATACCTATTGAATTAAAAAGGAATTTATAATATCAGAAATTTCATCGTTCTAGGAAAGCTGAATTGTAAATTGGTTTCAATTTACAGAATAGAGTATCAGATAATTCGCACTAGAGAACAATATTTACCAATTACTTCAAATTCTTTTACTAATTACTTCAAATTTCCGTTACCAATTACTTCAAATTTCCACTACCAATTACTTCAAATTGCCTTTCAAAATTTTGAAGAATGTAACCTGGAAGTTGCGCAATGAAAGCTGCTCAATAAGAAAATTTACACTAAATATTTGCAACTTTTTGATGGTCTATTTATAAATGACCATAAATTATTTATAATAATTTCTTTTATTGAATTCTTGGAATTCAATAAAAGAAAGAATTGGATTATTTAGTTGAAAGCTAGTTAATTCTGAGCTAATAATTTCCAATACAAAAAGAAAAAAAACCCTGATTTGGAATTTGAAAAATAAACACGCACGCACACACACACACACATATATATAGTAATGCTGAAATATATTTTTCAAATTCTAAACTAGGGCTTCTAAACTATGACGTCCTGTTCCAAACGTGCATAGATTTCGCGCAGTCAAAGGTTTCCTTCGATACCAGGAAACAAATTTTAAATATTTACATTTAGATATACCATTTCTTCTTACCATTAAATAATAATTCACTGTCGCTTTACCCCCTACCGTTATGCATACTTTTGGCGGCGAAAGTATTTGGTTTACACAGAGAGGGGTCGATGACTGCCTCTCATCTTTCAGCCAAAAAGATGGGGCCGCTTTGGAAAAAATTTACAGTCAGCTTTAGATGCTGTCAAACACAAAGATATTATTAATGATCGTATTGCAGTCAGAAATATCTACTGTTTTGAAACTTTCACACTTGTAAATCTTTCTCTGACAACAATAACAAGGAATTAAGAGGATATTTGTTTTAAGAAGCGGGTAATGGAAAGTGAGCGTTTGAAACTAATCAATGCTGTCTGCTGTGCCGGTTTCTCTAAACACTGAACAAACTATACATGCACACGTAAGTGTTATGTGTCTATCAAGGTAGCTTCATGAGAAGAAGAAAAAGAAATTAATGATGGACTGGCGGATTGGAAAGGATCCAATTCAAACAGTCTTGAAGTTTCGTAACTTTAGAGTTGTAGTTCGGAGTCATTTCCCCTGACACATCGCTGCTAGAGTTGGTGAAAGCAATCCGCTCTACGCTAGGCATGTTGCTAAAAAATATATCAAAAATATAACTCTTTCAAAGTAAACCCAAGATCGTGCCATGATTGCGTGAGATATGAGCCAAGTGTTTTTGTTGGAAGATTTTTAATTTTTAGATTCTTAAATTTCAGATACATTGCTTTTTTTTTCTTTCATCGTGATGAATTAAATTTGCAGAACTGCTTTCTCAAGATAATGCACACACTTATATTAGCCATGCACATCACTTAAAGACAATGAAAAAAAATGTGTTCACTAAATCTTCTTGTAATTAAAGACGTTATTTTTTTCTTTTTCTTTTTGCAAAAACTTTGGTTTTTAATTATATGATAACTTCAGAAATTACTTATCACTCTATATCTAATAAATGTCACTATAAAAAAGATAAAATGTAAGATATGAAAAGCAATTTCTTATTTTAAATAAACTCTTCGATATTTATTTTTCAATATTGAAAATTTGCCTCTAATGGCGATCATTGAATTTTTAAAGTTTAATAACTAGTAGACATTCGTGCATTGTTGAATAGAAGAATACTACTAAGAGATCGCTTATTAATATAAATTAAAGGTTTGAAAAAAGGTATAAAGAAAGGTATAAAATAAAGGCTTTGAAGGTTTTATGAAAAATATCAGGAAGATTTGCATTATACTAACAAAGAAATGTTTTTAAAAACGACTGTTGATTAGTAATATTATGTATTATAATGACATTTGAGGACAATAATTATCAATTATTGTTTAATGAAGACACAAATAAATTTTAATTTAAATGGTTGCTTCTAATTACTAGGTTTGAAACCGTGAAAAGTATATTTATAATTAATTATTTTTAAGGTAAATCTCTACTTTACTATTACTTTTTAAAAAAAGAATGATATAAAATATTTGTATTTTTTCATAAAAGAAAACTCTCATTAAACAAAAAGCAAAAATATATCAGTTTAAATGTAAGAATATTATGAAAATTATAAGATTTTTTTTTTGGTGAGAAGGGAGTAAAGGGAAGTAAGATTCCTAAATTTGGGAAGTTATATAATTTGTACAAAATTTTGCATATAGCTTTTAAAAAATACACTAGAAAGTTTCTAAATGAAGAAATAAACTTTTGTTCTACGCAATATTTAATAACCGGTGTTAAATTGATAAATAAAATGGATTTTTTTTGTTGCTATATGAAGAATTAAAGCAATTGGGAAACCTTTTTGATGAATTGATTGCTTGTCTTATAATTCAAAAACTGCACCACTTAATCAAAAATTAATATTGAAAATTTGAGAAAAAATTATGAGTTTAATTTTAATGCATGGAATTTTTCTTTGGAAAGTTTTAACAAAATGGCGATCTTTGGGAAAGAACATTTAAAGATATAAAACAGTATTACAACGTAAGTTGTACAAATGTAAAATTAAATGTAAAATCTCAAAGAATGAACTTGGGAACAGAATTCAAATGGTTGTAATTACATATATGTAACTGCTGAGGAATAAAAAAAAATATTCAATATATTTTCACCAGAAATTTAATTTTTAGTTTTGTCATCCTCCTAAAAAATTATGAAAACCATTCACTTTTTTTAAAGCGATATTTAAATTGCCTTTAAAATACGCACATAAAAAAGAAATATTCTTGATGAAAAAAAAAACACAACTTAAGAATGATCAACATTCAAAATTCAATGAGTTATTCTTATCAAACAACTAAGTAAAAAAAATAAGCAAAATTTTTATTATAAAAACTGAATTAAGCACAAATAAAGGTCCATAATTAATTTCTGAAATTAATAATGAGTTTTCATATAGTTTAAACATTTGTTTCTAATTTTCAAGGGGGAAAAAATGAGAAAGGAAAGAATTTCGTCATATTCTATGAATAAATTTGTAAAATAAATAACAATAAAATAATCAAAGAAATAAAGTTTATATGTCTAATCCTTTAAATTCTGTGAAATAACAAAGCAAAATTTAAAAAAATAGAGAAAAAAAGTAAATATTTGAACAGTTGTCAGAAAGAAAAAGGGAGAGAGAGTACGGTTACAGCAGACCCCATTTTAACGAATCTTTTGTAATCAATGCACAATCGCTATATGAATAATAAAATCTAGCATTTAAGCTTTACTGGCACATCTGTCAAACGTTTCACAACGCCCAGATAGTTTCGTGCGAAAAAATAAGCCACGAAACAAAATCATAATGAAATAAAAAGGAAAATTTTAAGTTTCATCATGTTAACATAATGCAATAGAGAATAAAAAAAAGACTGCTTTAGTGAATCGACTTGCAAATGAAGCATTTTTGTTCCAATCAGCTGTTACTAACCTCACACATAATCGCCGTGATTAGATGTTGTTCGATTCATCCGTGACTCGGCTGTATAATACATTTGTTTATTACTGTAATAAACTATGCAAATAGATCTTACAACTCTGAATAAAGCTACTGAGTTCGAACTTTACATGAGAGACACGTAGGGAATAACGAAAGTTAAAGCAAATATGAAAGTCAGCGTGACTCTTTGTACGTTGTTTATCTCCAGACCCATGAGATATACATACATTCATGAGGATACGCCGAGAAATAATTATGCTCATTATGCTTGCTTGAGACTTCACCCCTCGTAATCTTAGTTTTAGAAGGAGGATCTTCAAGAGCCCTCCAATCAGAAAAGTTCAAGTGCCAAGAATTGTGACCCCCGCCAAAGGTCGTCAGCTTCGTGCGCATGCCCGACGTGCCCAGCTCTGAATACAAAATCGTTTTAAGATGGCAGATAACAATTTTGTACAAAAATCCGTTTTTGAAGTACTTTCTACCTTGTCTGATGTTTTTATTTTTATATTATTCTCTCAAATTAGTGAATAAATAAGATAGTAAATTATGGAAATGGGAAAATAATTTTATGGGACTTTCTTACCCATCCTTACGTTATGAAGTAGATAGCCAGATACCGCTGAAGAAAAATGGAAATCAGTTGTGTTTTTTTATTGTAATTCTTTATAATCAGTCGTTTGTAATTTCATTTTTGCATCATTTACTGGAGTTAATGATTTGTTTGAAAACGTGTTAAATGAGAAAATAATACTGGATAAAACAATAGGTTGCGCAGAGTAGGAAAATTGTGTATATTATTTATGGCCAAAAAGCCGTAAATTAAAAAAGAAATATGCAATCAGATTCGGTAAATGGAAACTAAGTAAGGAAAAAAAGAAATGGAACTGTTTTTAATATTTAAGAATATATAATTTAATAAAATATAAATACTCCTTACAGAAATCGCAAACATTGATTGAATAAATATCACAACTGCTGTTGTGATATTAAAATTCAAGAAATTAAGTATTCGAATTTTTCAATTTCGAATCTATTCGAATAAATTTTTCATGATAATAATATTCCACGAATAAATATTTCATAGGTAAGATTACATGATGTGATCTTGAGAAGCAAAAAAGGGTACAAAAAAATAATAATGTAATAATGAATGAGTAATGAAAAAAAAGTAAACAATGAATGAATTGAAAATAATAAGCAATGGTATATTTTAATTTAACTATGCATTTGCCTGCTTTATATTGTCCTTACATAGGTTTCAGAGTCAATAAAGAAAATGCAGAGTATAAAGTAATGAGAGAAATAAAGTAGATAATAATAATAAATTACTTAATTAATAATTAATTTAAAGAGTGTAGATTTCATGCTTTTTAATAATGTATTCATTCACTGTAAAGATTTTGTCTGTCTCTTATTAAAGAGGTAGGATTTATTTGAATTATATTTTTATCGCAATATGCCATAACAGATTAATTAACAAGTATCTTTTCCATTTGCAAATTTATCTACTTTAAAGATGGGCAACATTATGTGCCCAATATTATCAAATCTTTCTTAAATTCTTATAAAAGAAACCAGAATTTTATTTTTATATTAAAATCGGAATATTATTTTTATAAAAAAAATCTGAAAATTCTTTTTTATTTGATAAACCCGAATATCACTTTTCTGTTATATATTCTAACAAACCACATTCGCATTCAATTAACATCTAAAATTCAACAAAAAATTTATATAACTTCTTACTACAAAATATAAAATAAAAGTTGTTGCGGCACTGATACTCGAGGTAAAATTAAGTTTTAAACATTTAAACTTTTTCACTTTAATTATTACTGCAATTAATTCATAAATATGATTTTTAGTTGCATTTCTTAAGAATAGCTCATGATAATTATCGATATAATTAAAAAGTTATTATTTATGATGCACAAGTTAAGTTACATAAAATTATTATGATTTAAGCAAAAACTATTGCTTTCTAAAAGCAATAAGCTAAAAAATTTAATTAAAAAAAAAGAAAATTCCACATAATTGGAAGTTAACATTAAAAAATTATTTCTGTTCATGAAGAGAGGCAAAGTTTTAAAGAAAAAAATCGCTTTATTAAAAATTTTCTATTTTTAGAATTCCATTTTATTTCACAAATAAATAACAAAGCCCACTATTTTAACGCTTTAGTAATTACGGATAAAAATCTAACACAGAATTTTTAGAGAATTTTGGAATATTTGAAATGGTGTGTAATGATTCTTCATTTCTTTAAAACAAATATTTATATATCTTTAATAATAATAAAATGATGCTATTTTCAAAATAATTACATTTTTTTAAGTTCCTTTTAATAAATAATGTAATTTAACGAAACTGAAGAATGAAGAAAAAGAATCATTTTTAAAAAGCATATGCAAATGCGTCTATAATACTCATATTATAAAAATTGTAATATTAAATAAAAGTGAATTTTCTTCTTTCTTTCTGGTTTTAATGATAACTTTTTATTTTTCAATTCCTTCAATTAATTCACGCTCTCCCTAAATATATCTTGTTCAAATTTTCACTCTTTAATGAACTACTTTTTATTTATCCACCCAAGTTCAAATACATTTTTAAAAACTTGTGGTGGATGACACTTGATGTTAACAAAGTGTTTTTCAAATATTAATTCCTTAATTAAATTTAAATAATTTTTAATTCTTTATATAGAGTTTTAGCAGTTTGTAACGAAAATTGAAATCAACAGGCAGTAGCTCAATTGGTAAAATGCAAGGATTTTGCAGTTTTTCACATGAAGATGAGGAATGCGAGTTCGATAATTGAGGAAATCAATAATTTTTTGATAAATTATTCATATTAATTATAATTATTTAATAAAAAGTAATAACATTAAAAATTTTCTTTGTTGACCTAAATAGAAAATTTGTTATTAATTTTTTATTTTATTCTTTCCACAATTTTTTTTTTTTTCTTTTTCTTTTTTCAGGCCAGATTAATTTGAGACACACCATTCATAAATCCATTAAAACATAGCAAATGAAAGAAGAAAAAAAAATTCAAAAATTGATTTTAAAGTTTGAAATTATTTATCCATTTAAAAAATGAAGCACTCTCTTATTGATAATATTAGTTCAAATGCAAAATGAAAGAAAGCTTTTCGCTCTATGCAGCCCTTAAATATAGAATTTTAGGGATTTTTATAGTTATCCCTTAAGTTTATTATAAAAAAAGTAATCTCTATGGAAAATTGAGTTTCACTCAATACATTAAGTAATAGAAAATGGTCTTATTAATGAGTTACATTAACAAACCCAAGCTATTTGCACATATGTGCTCATTTTTTTATTAAAGATAACTAATAAATATTCCGTCGAAGAGAAACAGATTCTTCCCAAATCGTAAATTTAGCAAGCAATGAATATTTCCTTCCTTTCAAACACGGGCGAGAGAATAGGAGAAATGAGTGATTCATTCAAGGTATATATTACTGGACAGCCATCCCGCTCGCAAAAGGTGCGATGACAATTCGTTTTTAAGGGCCTCTCCTCCAGCTGGCAATCCGCCAGTCCTTAATGAGTGCAGATGAAATATGAGGCAATTTGTCTGGTTCGTATTCTTAATCCTATTTGGTGAGCGATTAAGAGCCAATCATGGGACCGAAGTCATTATTCACATCGCCAAGGTTAGGCTTTTATGAACTCGCGAGCTATCGAGGGAACACTTTTAACAAGTGACCTGGTCTCAACCCAACTATAAATTAAACCCATCATCGATGAAAGCATTAGGCGCGCGCCGCTTAAACATTGCTTTACGACCTACCGTTTAAGTCGGTTCTAAATGTTTCCTTCCGCAAGATTTATGGGGGTTTTACGCCTTTATTAGCACCCCTTGATTATCGCTTAAGCGTTTTGAGGTTCCAGCGTGTTAATTTGATTCGCGCGTGGTTCCCTAATACTCTAGACATTTAGAGGCTGGAGTATGGAAATGAGCATCGGCTTTTGGACGAGTTGCCTTTGAATAATGTGCCTCGGATGTCCAAGAAATCGGGAGGGGGACAAATTCCCTTACGTCCTGGCTGTGTAGATGGATGTTGCAGAAAACGCATCGAGGTAAAGTTAATCATCATAAGCAAATTAATCACATCGTCAGAAGAAATAAACATTTAATGAAGTGATTAGTAATTTTAATCAACATCGGTTGAAACAAGTATATGTTTTATCAGGAAAAAAAAGAATGAGATTACAAGTTGTATTTTTTTAAAATATAAATTCATATTGCTATTTGGCAAAATCTCCACCCTGTTTCCAATTGTTTCATAAGCCTCAGGAATTCATCTTGCTAATGTTGGAAGAATATATAAAATCATCTTTTCAAGTCTCTCTTTGAGGTGAATATATAAGATTAACAACTGCATGAATTTTTAAGTATTGTCGATAGTACGATATTCTACAGAGTAATTAATTTGCAAATAATAAAGTCTTTCAGTAAAGTATTGTTTATAATAATTATAAGCATTGTTAAATACACTTAACCTTTTTATTATGTGAGAACATAATGTTTTGGTTAAGAGGTTTTTATTTCTCCGAAATTTACGGGCAAAAAGTAAAGATTATGGGCCGCCGGAAATTATCGGTTGAAGAATTTTTTTTATCAGCTATTATCAGAATTGCATTATTATTATGTATGCTTCTTTGAAAGCAGGGGCGTTTTTAAAAGTTGTATCAGTATTGCTTTATTATTAAGTATGTTTCTTCATAACAGATGTGGTTTTAAAATGTTGACGTAGAACTATGGCATCATAGCTGTTATTTCATCTGAAAATCAATCGAGCTCCAAAACTTTGTTTGTCAGATAGAAAAATTGAAAATGAAAGTTTAAATAAATTATCATTATAATTTATATATATATATATATATACGAGGCATATTCGGAAAGTAAGTACCGTTTTTTTAATAAATAGAACAAAACATTTTTTTTTCAAACAAATTTTATTATTACATGAAAGACCAAACCTTAAACTATTTTTCTACGTAGTTTCCACCAATGTTCAAACACTTGTCGTAGCGAGTGACGAGTTTTCCTATGCCTTCCTCGTAGAAACTTGCCGCCAACGATGATAAACACGACTAATTTGTCAACAACAATTCCGTACAACACAGTACGTGAAATTTGTGGAAATTCGTCTGAAAGTATCGTTATTGTGAATCGTCTGTTCTCTTTGATTTTTTCATCAACTTTCCGTATCAGATCGTCATTGACAAGAGAACGCCGACCACTCCGAGCCTCATCGTGGACATTTTTTCGACCTTCATTAAACATTCTAACCCACTTCCGCACCATTCCATCACTCATCGCGTTTTCACCATACACTTCTTTAATTTCACGGTAAATTTCAGCCGGTTTCACATTTTTTGCGTTTAAAAAACGGATAACAGAACGAATCTCACAGTCGGCGGGATCAGTAATTGTCTTAAACATTTTAAACAAGCACAGCGAACTGGAAACACAACCTACAGCGTCCAAAATGGCGTCAGTTGAGAGTCAGTGAACAAGGAAGACTAGTGCGCATGCGCAGAACGCCGATCGCAGTGCTGCAGCGGCAGTATAATGAAACGGTACTTACTTTCCGAATATGCCTCGTATATATATATATATATATATATATATATTGTAGAGGGATAAAAACCGATAGAGAAGTTTCGTGATTTTTTCAAACTGGTTAATGACTTAAATTAATTAAGACAAACAATGACTTAAAAATAATAATGCTCTTACATGATAACTTTAAATTTGCTATCGTAGATTTCCTTTTGTTAATTTTAACTTTACTTTGTACAATTGTATTCTTTTTATTTGATTCCATATTCTATATCCTGATATTTTCTCTAACTCTAATAAAAATAACAATAGTAAAAAAGGGGGCATGAATAAACAAACAGTAAAAAGCAAGTTCTCAAAGGTTTTACCTTTTCCAATGACCTTAGGATGTAGCTGGATTTTCTAAGGAATATTATAACCCATAAATAAATTTCTAGACCATAAGTACAGTAAAATGAATTGTTTAAATGTACATACAAAGTAATCTTTCTTTTCAATCGGATATTTAAACTATGCCTTAATTTTTGAAGAAATTTGTAACCTGAAGATATCGTAAATGATCATCATAATTTTAAAATTGCAATTAATAATTAGACGAAAACTCAGATCATCCATATATATTGTTTTAAATCATGTATTAAACAATTCCTATCCTTTTAATTAAAAAAAAGAATATTTTAAATAGTTTTAGCAATAAAAACTAAATATATCTGGTTTCAAATCTTCGGATTATTCTTAAATAGTTAATTAAATTGACTTTATTGGCATTTACTTATCATATGGAAGATTCCAGCTAAGATAAATTCAACAAGAAGGAAGTTATTTGAAAAATTCTTTTTTAAGAAGAGAATGAAACAAGTAATATAAAAATTTGTTTTTTAATTCAATTCCTATTAAGGTCAACAGAGAAAATTTTTATTTTAGTAACTTTTTATTAAATAATTATAATTAATATAAAATATTTATCAAAAAATTATTGATTTTTGCAAGAATTGAACTCATATTCTTTACCTTCATGCGAAAAAAAAAAATTTAAAAAAAACACCCTGAAATTCTTACCTTTTATCGATTGAGCTACTGCCTGTTGATTTCAATTTTTATTATAAACGGTTAAAACACTATTTAAAGCATCAAAAATTATCTAAACGTAATTAATGAATCAATATTTGAAAAAAACTATATTAACATCAAGTGCCATCCACTACAAGTTTAAAAAAGTGTGTTTGAGCGTGAGTGGATGAATAAAAAGTATTTTATTAACGATTGAAAATCTGAACAAGGTATATAAATATATATAGTGACAGTGTAAACTAAGAGTATGAAATGAATAATAGAAATAGGGATATTAAATATATATAACACATTTACTAAGTTGAGTTTAAAAATCTAATAGTTTTGATGGTTAAATTTTATTCCTAAATCCAAAGTGAACTTAATAAATGTTTTGTTTTAATTTCGTTTTATTTCCTCTTAGAAATATTTATGGTAATATACTTATATAAACAACAGCATTAAAATATAAAGCCAAGGGTTTTAAGTTTTACACTTTTAAATTTTAAATTGTTTTAAAGACTTCTGAAAAACATATTACTTGAAATAGCTAAATGAGACATTTACTTAATATCTATTTATATTCTTAATCATAGAAAAAAATATGTTTTAATAAAGTAAAATCCTTTATTTTTCAATTTGTAAATTAATTCTATTTAAGTAGAAAATACATCACTTAAAATAGCTAATTTTTATAAAAATTGATTTTAACATTTAACATTTCTTAAGCAAGTGAATTAACCTGTATATAAGAAGACATCTTTCAAAAGCGTCTTTTATTTGAATATTCATATAATTCCAATTTTATCGTTTTAAAGCAAAGAGATTCAAATTTTTGTCAGCATGCGATATTAAAATGAAATTATTACATGCGAAGTTATAAATTTAGAAATGTGTTTAAATGAAAGCGGGATAAAAATAATCTGCACAAGCTCAAAAGTTCAAATTGACGCAGCCAATCAATTAACCTCAAAGAAAAACACTGTCAAAGTGATACTTGATACCGAAGTGGAATTACATCCACTTGGTGTTGAAATTTTGACTCGCGAATTAAAGCGGGTGTTATTCCCCTTGACTTGGGTGGGTATTGACGTAAATAAAAATACATCAAGCTTAAAAGACCAGATTATTAAGCCGAAATCTTCTGTAGTGAAAAGACGTGGGCAGAAAATCTTCAGGTTTTCTTCAGCAGTTGCCTGATGATGTTTGATGAGAGTAAGATATATACTGGAAAGCAATTTATATGCTTTTCAGACTATTCCTCATCAACTGATGGCTTAGAACGATACCAAGAGAAATGGTGATGAAAAAGGTGATTAGATTTCTTCGGTTGAAGCTTGAGATGGGCATACTTTCGTAATGACTAAAAGACTCGCTTCAACTGCAAAGGAGCTGACTCAGATGATCTAAAAATAAATACGGTTATGGCGATGGAAGGCAACCTTAATTACCCTAGAAGAGACCTCTACGCTGCTTTTCGGAGAAGTATTTGAAAAAAAAAAAAAGTGCACGGCAGTGAGTATGCGAAGATGGCTAATATGCAAAATTGATTAATAGGTAACTTCTGTATGGCACTATTACAGAAAATGTTTCGGCTTTCTTTAGCGAACATTCAGAGCTTAATCATTATAATTTTTATCATTATTCGTTTGTAAATATTAGTGAGAAAGTAAATAATTGTCAATATTGATGATTCGTATAACACGATAACATGCGATATGGCATGATAATGCAATATAACATGATAATATTCGATATAACATGATAACATGCAATATAGCACGATAACATGCAATATAACATGATGCATACAGCATGTATTTTAATCTGATAACATGCAATATAACATGTTGCATATAGCATGCATTTCAATCTGATAACATGCAATAATAATATACTATGATAACATGATAAAAATAATGATAATACACAGTATAGTCTTTAAAAAACGCAAGAGAAAGGGAGGTTCTTTGTATGTGAATTTACAGAGGAAAAAGAATTGGAGATATTCATCAAAAAACATTTATCAACATATCTTCTAATACCAGAAAGGGAAGAAAATGAATTTTGTAATTAAATTATTATTATCTTACAATGATTATTCGTACTACAATGAAGCATTAGCTCAGTATCACATAATTTTTTTAAAAAAGTTCCTTTAAAAATATTCTAGAATATTTCTATATATTTTATATTGTTTCTTCTACACATTTTCTGTAAAAGAAATATAGATGATTTACACAGGAAATCGTACGAATTGAGGTACACATTTTAAGAACAGTTGAGGCTTAAGGAATAGAAGTCATTTTAGCAATAGAAATGAAATAAGAAACTGCGACACCTGATATATTGTAAGTGAATTTTAAAAAAATTATACATCAAGTGAAATGTGTAGTAAAAATTCAATGGAATAGTAATTTGCATTAGCCAAACGACATAATTTTATGAATAACTTCATGCATAGCATATATAATTTCGAACATTAAATCCTTCGAACGTTTAAATTAAGTACCTCAGAGTTTTGTGTTTATTCTTCGCCATACATGCCATTATCATTGCGTATGACTCCTAATGCTGTTGCTTAATAATTAGGTTATTATGAAAGCGCAAATCTGTTTTCTATTAAATAACTGTAGTAAGTTTTACGTAGTGTCTCTTTTTCTTTTCTAAATTAATAGAAAAACATTTTCCCTTCCTGTTACGTTTTAAAGACTATATTGCTTGTTATTATTACTTTTATCATGTTACCATTGTATATTATGATTGCATGCTAGCAAATTATAATGCTAATCAGATTATATGCATCTTGTTATATTGCATGTTATCATACATTGTTTGTTACCATGTTATATTGCATATTATCATGTTATATATCATGTTATATGCATCATATCATATTGCATATGAATGTGTTCAATGTTATACTGCAAAAATGCTTCATTTCTGAGTGTCTGTCCCACAATCTTAAAGTTAGTGTTTTCGTTTTTGCAGCACTACAATAAAGTATCTTTTTACAGACATAGCCAATTATAAACATCAATAAACATGATGAACATAAAAATTAAGAAAATGCTAAAATCAAATTATCTGAAGACTGCTATATTTAGGTTTTGATTTAAATGTATAAACGCTTATTATTCCATATCGTATTTGGGGACACTGAAATACATTTCAAATCCAATGCAATAATTTTTCATGATTATAGCTCTATCTCTGCCTAGCTAGCATAGATTTTTTTTATTAATTAATTCTTACTACAAAAAAGTAATTGAAGTATTATTCTTCAATTTTATCTATTTGTTACTGTTTTAATTCTATTTAAAATTCCTGTTACGTACGATCTTCAATTTAATCAGTAAAATTTGAAAATCACATAGAAAATTACTTTAAAATCAAAATATTTACAAAAATGCAATAATTATTTCTGGAGAAAAGGTAACAGTTAAAAGTTACATCGCTCGGAAAATGCTGTCCTTGAATACTTTATCATATTTACAAGTTCTTCATTAATATTACTTATACAATAAAAAAAGAACGGCGCTTGCTACTAAATAAGAAAAATATTTTAAATAAACAAAACAAATCAGTAAATCTTAACAGGAAAACTCCGAATTTCGAAAGAAACAAAATCAGTAATAAAAGGAAATCGTATGATTAATCAATTTAAAATAATATAAAATATATGTTTGAAAAATTTTCATATTTTTAAAGAAATAAAAATTTGAATATTTAAAATTTTACTTCTCTTATTCTGCCATCTGAGACTTATAACACATCTTGTATAATTTAATCCTGCATGTCACAGTTTGACAGAGCTTATCAATTGGATCATAAAACGCAATCAGCTTATCTTATACATGAAAAAAGAAATTTAAAAATAACTGTTTTTAATTAATGTTATGCTTTTAAGATAAAAAATAACTGCTTATATTTTAATGCATCACTACATTTTTTATTGTATATTTTCTTCTTTACTCTGAATCTTGTTCTGCAACAAATATCTAATATTATCCTCTGAATCAAGAAAATTAAAGTTTCAAAAAATTATCATCATTTATGGAATTTATGGTTTAAGATGAAAATAAGAATAATGTACTTTTTCAGAATACATAAGAAGAAAGAATTCTTCTTTGAATCTTTATTGATTCGAAAATAATGTAGAATTCTGATTGAAATCTTGTTATATAATTGAAGATAATACTTTTGCCTTCACTTTTAAGTAGTTTGAAATATATCATCATATATTGAAACCATAATTTAAAATGAACCTAGGAACGATATACATTTTTTTCTGAATATGTAAGAAGATTTAATCCTTCTTCGAATCTTTATTGATTAGAAAATAATGTAAAATCTTTCATCAGAAAATAACGTAAAATCTATTGACTAAAAAATAATGTAAAATCTGCTGATCAGAAAATAATGTAAAATCTATTGATTAGAAAATAATATAAAATCTTAACTGAAAGCTTGCTATATAATTGAAAATAACACTTGCGCCTTCACATTTAGATAGTTTCAAAAAAGATTATCATTTATTTAAACTATGATTTAAAATGAACTAAGGAATTATATATATATATATATATATATATATATATATATATATATATATATATATATATATATATATATATATATATATATATTTCTGAATTCTTCTTCGAATCTTTATAAATTAAAAAATTATGCAAAATCTATTGATCAGGAAATAATGTAAAACCTATTCATTAGAAAATAATGTAACATCTAATAATTAGAAAATAATTTAAAATCCCATAAATATCGTTGAAAATAACATATAGGCTTTCACTTTTAGAAGTTCAACAATTTACTTTGAATCTTGTTATGGAACATGTATCTAATACAACCCTCTGAATAAAAATAAATAATTAATTAATTAAAGCTTCAAAAAATTAATCATTATTTATTGGAACCATGGCTTAAAATGAAAATAGGAATGATATTATTCTTCAGAATGCATAAGAAGAATGAATTCCTCTTATACTTTCTGATCTTCATTGATTAGAAAATAATGTAAAATTCCGATTGAAAGCTTGTTAAATTATTGAAAATAACACTTGCATCTTCATTTTAGATAGATTTAAAAAATATCATCATTTAATATATAATCATCATTATTTATAATATTTAAAAATTATCTAAAATGAACCTAGGAGTGATATATATTTTTTTTCTGAATGTGTAAGAAGAATGAATTCTTCTTCGAATCTTTATTGATTGGAAAATAATGTAAAATCTATTGATTAGAAAATAATGTAAAATCTATGGATTAGAAAATAATGTAAAATCCCATAAGTATAGTTGATAATAACATATATACTTTCAGTTTTATAAGCTCGATTATGAGCAAAATTTATTTTATTTTTTTCTATATTTCAAACGCTATCATATATATTTTTTATCATATTTGTCTTAGCTCTAATACATAAAAAAAAGAAAATCTTCACAAAATCCTAACAACTCTTCCTTTCAGTGAGCACTAAATGAAGCGAAGAAAAACGAAACCAAAGGTCAAATTTAGTCGACGGAGACGGGAAAATTCCCCAGCGGACAGCGGTCATCAGCTGGCCATTGACAATGATGCATCGGTCCCTGGACTTTCTGACTGTTGATCAGTTCGTTTCCTTGGTAACAGGCCATGAAACTAAAACAACGTTTCAGGTGGTCAACGATACAAAAATGCATCATTATAGTATTTTTCATAGCAGAAAATTGTGTACTGGAAGCACTTGTATTACAGCTCAAAATAATTGCACCAGAATTAAATTCGAGAAAAAAAATGTAAAACTTAAGAATAAACGGCCACTTCGCAAAATCATATTTTCATAAATTGTTTACTCAAATTTTGCCATTTTTCATTTCTATCATTTTTTCAGCTCTGAATTGCTCATTTTTTGACCTCCGCAGAGAAAACAATGCATTTCTTATTTTAGGCTTAAGAAACTCGATTTTTGAAAAGCTGCAATATTTTGATTCTCTGTATTTAATTGCATATTTCAGTAGAGACAATTTTCTTGATTGCATCACGAAAAAAACTTTCTAGACTTTACCTTTAAAAAATTAGACATTGATTATTTCCATCAAATCCTAACAATACTCAGTTAGTTTTCTGAATTGATGTTCTAGAAAAAAAAAAGCAGCGAAATACAATTAATTTAACTAAGCAGGAAACGAGAACTGAAAAAGTTAAATGTGTGAAAAAGCTTAAACACGATATTTAAAGTTCATTGATTAAATCAAACTGTACTAATTAGAATTATTTAATTTGAATGTACAACTTTCTAATGAAGATATGTAAAACTACTTATGTTTGTTTGGTTTATAGCATTTTAATATCTAAGGTTTTTTCAAACTTTACACCCTTATACAAGTTTGTACATGCATGATTTATTAATATCATATGAACTTCCTATCATTTACTATAAGATAAGTATTTATAAAGCGATACTTACAAAAATTAACAAATACTGAATAAACGGACTTTTATAATAAATCGATTCAATACTATATATATATATATATATATATACATTCAATACATATTCAATACAAGATATATACATTCAAGAATATATTCAATACAAGACTTCCAATTCCTTGTAAAATTTTATCTAAATTAAAAAGGGGCATCATTTGTAGTTTGAGTAATGTTTCTTTCATTTTTTTGAAATTTATAAATTTATTTTCTATTCTGTATGTATTTCCTTTTTAATATAGATTTTCAGTATATGTTTAATGTTTCTTCATATTTTACACATTTTTGCAGAAATTAATATTCCTATAATATTTTTGTACCTTTTTTTATTACTACTACAATTCCTATTGTTTTTTTAGTTGATAAATTTCTATAGGTATCGGTATTCTTACTAACACAGTACTATTGTGCAATATTACGCTCATGTAACAATATTGCATGAATATTTGCGCTAATTCAATTGCAAAGTATTTTTGAAAAAGAAATATTAAGATAAACCAAACATTAAACTAAAACAACACACACACACACACACACATATATATATATATA